>WAAF01014483.1:119842-203426 GCA_013400475.1 Tricholaema leucomelas | reverse complement strand
AGGAGTGGGTAACACCCAAACCATCACAGTGGCATTCAGCTAAATTGGATGAAACCAGTCAGAGAGAGGAACTGTAAGTAATCAGAAGGAACAATCAGCATCTAACCAGTTGTTCATTGTGTCAAGTCTGCCCTAAGAAAATGAGGAGAGGACTTCACTGTACAGATGCCTTTTTTTTTAAAATCAATTACTTCGCTGTGCCAAACCTTTCTGCTATTTTGTGTTGGTTTTTTTTCGCCCAGAAGAGGGCGCAAAATCTACCTCCAGCAATACAAAAGACCTACGTTGCTGACAGTCTGCATTTGCGACTACAGAGATGTTTTCGGGCTGTTTCTACCTCCCTTTTCCAAGATGGGACTTGACATTAAGCATAGGAAAAATCCCATCCCGTGGCATTTATAATATAGATGGCTATCATGCATCTGTTCCTTTTACAGTCATAGAATCATAGAATCAGTCGGGGTTGGAAGGGACCACAAGGATCAGCTAGTTCCAACTCCCCTGCCATGAAGAGGGACACCCTATGCTACATTAGGCTGGCCACAGTCTCATCCATCCTGGCGTTAGACACCTCCAGGCATGGGGCCTCAACCACCTCCCTGGGCAACCCATTCCAGGCTCTCACCAATCTCATGCTGAACAACTTCCTCCTCACATCCAAGCTGAATCTCCCCACCTCCAGCTTTGCTCCATTCCTCCTAGTCCTGCCACTCCCTGAGAGCCTAAAAAGTGCATCCCCAGCTTTTTTGTAGGCCCCCTTCAGACACTGGAAGGCCACAAGAAGGTCACCTTGCAGCCTCCTCTTCTGCAGACTGAACAGCCTCAGCTCTTTCAGTCTGTCCTCATAGCAGAGCTGCTCCAGCCCTCTGAGCATCCTCGTGGCCCTTCTCTGGACACACTCCAGCACATCCACATCCCTCTTGTAATGAGGGCTCCGGAACTGGATGCAGTACTCCAGGTGAGGTCTCCCCAGAGCGGAGTAGAGGGGGAGAATCACCTCTCTCCACCTGCTGGCCACACTTCTCCTGATGCAGCCCAGGATCTGGTTGGCCCTCTGGGCTGCAAATGCACACTGCTGGCTCACATTGAGCTTCTCATCTGGCAGCAGCCCCAAGTCCCTCTCCTCAGGGCTGCTCTCCAGCCACTCACTGCCCAGCCTGGATTTGTGCTCGGCATTGCCCCAACCCAGATGCAGGACACTGCACTTGGTCTTGTTGAACCTCATGAGTTTGGCTTGTGCCCACCTCTCCAGCTTGTCCAGGTCCCTCTGGATGCCATCCCTTTCCTCCAGCATGTCTGCTGCACCACACAGCTTGGTGTCGTCAGCAAACTTGCTGAGGGTGCGCTCAATGCCTCTGTCCACATCACCGACAATCGGTAAAACCAGACAGTTCATCACATTTCATCCTGTGTTTCATCAGTTGAATAGTTAGAATCATAGAATCACAGAATGGTCTGGGTTGGAAGGGACCGCCCAAGATCATCTAGTACAGTCCCCCTCTTCAGTAAGCAGAGGCACCCCCAACTATATCAGGTTGCCCAGAGCCCTTTTGAGCCTCACCTTGAAGGTTTCCAGGCATGGGGCCCCAAACACCTCTCTGGACAATCTAGTTCTCCAGACTCCTTTGACTATATTGCTTGGACTGCATGATCTTGGACATCTCTTCCAACCTGGTTGATTCTATGGTTCCATTCTATGATGTTCAGAGGGATGGAGCAGCTCTGCTATTAGGACAGGCTACAAGAGCTGGGGCTCTTCAGCCTAGAGAAGATGCGGCTTCAAGGAGACCTTACAGTGACCTTTCAGTATCTGAAGAGGGCCTACAGGAAGGCTGGAGAGAGACTATTTACAAGGTCTTGTAATGACAGAACAAGGGGGTTAAACTGGAAGAGGGGAGATTCAATCTAGATGTTAGGAAAGGGTTCTTTACAGTGAGGGTGGTGAGACACTGGCACAGATTGCCCAGGGAGGTTGTGGCTGTTTCCTCCCTGGAGGTGTTCAAGGCCAGGTTGGATGAAGGCTTGACCAACCTGTTCAAGTGGGAGATGTCATAGGCAGGGGGTTGGAACCCAATGATCTTAGAGATCACTTCCAACCTAAACTATTCTATGATTCTATGAACTCTGATGATTAGCCCAGATGTGGACTTCTGTCTGCACTTTGGACATCTAAGTTAAAGAGATTATCTTGTGTTTGCCACGTAATGCTCTACAGTAACAGTGTGAGACAGGCTCACCAGTTATCATCACAAATTTAAGTGATCTTATGGAAAGTTCTGATTACTTTGTTTGTGAGGGTGTTATCAAGGCTGAAATAAAGATCAGATTGAAGAACCCTTGCAGAGGCACTAAAGAAGTCATTATGAAAACAGTTGTCAAGAGAAGAGAACAGAAGAGGACAGTCATTGTGGTTTGACCACACTGTTTTTTATGCCAACTGTCACACAGATCAATGGCTCAATTTATTCAGGTGTCATCAATCCCTGTTACCATTTCACATGGCCTTTGTCAGTGCTCCTTAAACTTCACAGAGTGATGGATCATAAGGAGAGGTCAAAAGCTTGAAGCCCTTTCTTTTAAGCCTTCCTTGTAACTGTCCAGATGAAATGAACAAGTGTGGATCATTATTCAAAACAAGGGTTCATTTTAGAGATGCATACACTATGCAGATTGTATCACCCTCACTGGATGTGATACAATCTTCAAAGATGGTCTTCCTGTGATTTATGTATTCACAAAGAATTGCTTTCAGCTCAAAGGTGTAACCTTGCCCCCTAAAGCATATATATAGCAGTCATCACACAAAACAACTTCTGTTGAGGTGTCTCTGCATACTCAGGTGCAAAGCAAGTGTCACATTTCTAGCTGTGGTCCAGCCAAATGGGGAGGTTACATAGTGTGACCTCCTGTTGTCTCAGCCTACAAGGGTGGGGAAAATTTTGCATTTCTCTGGGGTTTCCCATCTGATGATTGCTTCCTAGGCACAAATGCATTTTAACCTCACCCTTGCTCTCAGCAGACAGGAATAGATAATAAATTCACAGGATCACAGGATATTAGGGGTTGGAAGGGACCCAAGGAGATCATCAAGTCCAACCCCCCTGCTAGAGCAGGACCACACAATCTAGCACAGATCACAGAGGAACACATCCACACAGGCCTTGAAAGTCTCCAGGGAAGGAGATCCCACAACCTCTCTGGGAAGCCTATTCCAGTGCTCTGTGACCCTTATAGTAAAGAAGTTCCTCCTTGTGTTGAAGTGGAACCTCTTTTGCTGCAACTTACACACATTGCCCCTTGTCCTATCCCAGGGAGCAGTGAGCAGAGCCTGTCCCCCTCTCTCCTGACCAGCCCCCAGGTGTTTATAACCATTTATTAAATCCCCTCTCAGTCTTCTCTTCTCCAGACTAAGCAGCCTCAGGTCCCTCAGCCTCTCTTCATAAAGCATGCCCTGCAGTCTACTAATCATCCTCATAGCCCTTTGCTGGACCCTCTGCAGCAGATCCCTGTCCCTCTTAAACTGAGGAGCCCAAAACTGCACACAGTATTCAAGATGAAGTCTCATCAGGACAGAGTAGAGGGGAAAGAGAACATCCCTTGATCTGCTGGACACACTCCTCCTAATACACCCCAGGATCCACTTGGCCTTCTTGGCCTCAAGGGCACATCGCTATGCCATGGTTAACTTGTTATCCACCAGCACTCCCAGGTCCCTCTCCCCAGGGCTGATCTCTAGCAGATCACCTCCCAGCCTGTATTGGGGGAGTTTATTATTCCTCCTCAGGTGTATGTTAGTGGTATTAGTGGTATTGTCTTAGTTTAAGATGCAACAAAAGTAAATCTAAGTAAATCTAACAGAAGTTCATGATCATGTTAATAGGCAAAGCAGAGATCCTTCCTGAAATGCGTGTCAGAAAAGGGTTTGAAAGATGGAGAAATACAATTCATGACTGCTTCATGTTTGCATTGAAACACTCAGTTTCAGTCTGTCCTTATAGCAGAGCTGCTCCAGCCCTCTAATCATCCTCGTGGCCCTTCTCTGGACACACTCCAGCATCTCCACATCCTTCTTGTAATGGGGGCTCTAGAACTGGATGCAGTGCAAATTCTGCTCTCAGGGATGAGCATCCTAGAGGTAATGGCTTTATTTTATTAGCCTAGTCTAATGGCTTTATTTTATTAACTCATGTATATTAATATATTCAACAATTCATGTGCCACGTGAAGTACTAGGGATAATTGCTCAGCGTTTTGAGTATGTGGCATGGATTGTTCCCCTAAGTGTAGTGACAGGCTTTGATGGACTCAAGGGAGGGAGAGCTTCCTCTGCTAAGTTTAAAGTTCAGAAGTTCAAAGGCACTTCTCATTAGAAATTAACCATGACACTTCAAAAATGAGAAGGGAACAATCTACTCCATGCCTGAAAAACTTGGCAGGGGCTCTCTTCACAAGCCAGCAGACACTGGCATGCCAAGAAGTGTCTTGCAGGAGAGGGGTTGACTTCAAGGCCAGCACAAACAGGAGCATGACAGTCCTGCCTTGGAAAACACTTGACTTTTCCAGGATTAGCTTGGAAAGCACTGTCTCTAACATGAGATGTGACAAGCTTGATTTGCAACTGTACGTATTGCTCTGACAGTGTGGCAAACCTCTAGCTGAATATCCAGATGGATGCCCACCTCTGGGGCATCACACCAGCTCTAGAGAGTTCAAGCAAATTTTTAACCTTCCTGTCTTTCTGGTGTGCTGTAGAAACTCCTAAGCTGACAAACAGAGGTAGCAGGTTAATCACAGAAATGCAGCTGGGCAAAGAGCCTGTCAGCTGCTAGGCGTGCATCCAAGGATGCCACCGGGCCCTGCCAAGAGCCAAGAAACACAGAGGTGCCTGTGAACTTTGCTGGGCAACTAGGCAATTTCTGCTTTCATGAGACTCTCACATATGGTTAGGTAGGAGGCCTGGAAAAGGACAGGACAGTACTGAATTGGTGGGCTGGGCAACTGAAGACTGCATGGTTAGTGTTCCAGGAATAGGGCTTGCTAGAAAAAGGTGACAAATAACTTTTGGTGAACACAGGAGAAGATTACACTTTCCCTTTGCTTTAATTTAGGCTTTCCCTTTCTGTACTTTAAACTTGATTATTGAAACACATCATTTCTTTCATTTCTTTTTCCATGCTCTGTAGAGCTGGGTACAATGCATACCTGAGGCTGGCAACCTTTGGACAGCATTGCCCCTCAGAAGCAGTGGCTCAAAACAAATCTGCTATGAGGCATTGTAGAGAGAATCATAGAATCAACCAGGTTGGAAGAGACCTCCAAGATCATCCAGTCCAACCTAGTACCCAGCCCTAGCCAATCAACTAGACAATTGCACTAAGTGCCCCATCCAGGCAGGAGACAGAGACTTGCTCCTTAGGTCACATTCAAGCAAACTCTGTCTGTGGAGGTGTCTAGCACTGGGGCTTTCACCATCAGAGCAGGAAAACAGTTGTGGCAAAAGTGAGTAAAGTCTCCTACAAAGTACAGGCAGCAAAAAGGCTTGAACCTCCAGGGCATTACATCAGATTGAGGATGATCCCAGCTGAGCTAGCTCCTGTTTGGGATGGGAGAAAAACTAAAAGTAATCCAAGTGTGTGATTGCAAAAATCAGTATTTTCACAGCTCAAGGTCTGTGACTTGTCACTGGAAAGTGCCTGATGATGACAATGGCTGGCACGGGACCAGAGAGCCACAAGGCTTAAGTAGAATCCACCAGCAACCAGCTTTTATAGAGGCATCTAGAAGCTTGATGCCTACGCCTAAGGCAAGGAAATCTCCAGGTTTCCTTTACAGGCAAGAAAATTTCATTCATAAATTTGCACATCTTTCAGAGATGCCTTCTCTTTAATGGGACTGCAGAGGGGAGGGCGGGATTTGCGACTGGGAAATTAATTTAATGCATGATTATGTTTTGTATTTTTTTCCTGTAGTGCAGTATTTTAGTTAACAGGATATCCAACAATAACACAAATACTTCCTTCAGCTCTATGTTAACATTGGTATCAGGTTCTTTAATGGATGCAGCCAACCTGTAGCTTTTGCATGCTGGGTTATGACCTAGCTCTCTCTTACTAAATCAGGTTGTTTCCGTATGTACACAGAAAAGTTAACACTTCCCAGAATACCACATGAAGAATGCTCTAGGTCAACTTTCCAAATAAATCCTTAATCCTCAGGCACCACTAGAAGTCATTTTTGTCAATGGTGCCATCCCATAGACAAACAAAGTGTATAATAGGCACAGGTGTCTGCAATCTCACTGTTGGACACCCACTGGTATTTCTTACTCTGTTGGTATTTGTCAGGCAGTTTATGAGTAAAAAAAAACATCACCTTGACACATGGACATTTCTGAAATCTATGGATTCTGCTGGAAGGTTTTCTAATCATAGAATCGTAGAATCAACCAGCTTGGAAGAGATCTCCAAGATCATCCAGTCAAACCTATCACCCAGCCCTAGCCAATCAACCAGACCATGGCACTAAGTGCCTCAGCCAGGCTTTTCTTGAACATCTCCAGGGATGGTGACTCCACCACCTCTCTGGGCAGCCCACTCCAATGCCAATCACTCTCTCTGGGAACAACTTCCTCCTAACATCCAGCCTAGACCTAGCCCCACACAACTTGAGGCTATGTCCCCTTGTTCTATTGCTGGTTGCCTGGCAGAAGAGACCAACCCTACCCGGCTACAACCTCCCTTCAGGAATCCCTGCCTAACTCTGGCACATAAGATAACTACACCAGACACTGGGAAAGGAAAAGAAACAAAATCTTTTCAGTGTTTACAGAAAATAAAGAGATTGCTCCATTATCCCATTTCTTCCCATTTTTCACCTTTGCTTACTGGAGAAAAAAAACAAACAAACTGGAGTGCAATATTTAAATCCACACAAAAGCCTTACCACCAAAAATCAGAACATTTGACCATGTGTGTAAGGTATCGTTCAGTGCTGCAAACTTTCCTTACAGATTGGACTCAGGTCAAATTTGTTTAAGAATGTATCCTTTTCTAAAAGTTGAAATGCATTTCTGACATGAAAAGAGACTTTACATAGTTTTAATGCTAACTTCTCAAAAGTGATTCCACCTTTCTTTACCTGGCTTGCAGCTAAAATGGGTTTCAAAGCTAGAATGAACATCTAAGTGAGCCACTGAAACAAATAGCTGAGAAAACACACTTGAACAGAAAGGAATACAGAAAACCAGTGCATACCTGAATCTCTATTATCAGTGGAAAATGCTTTCCTTCTTGACAAGGGCAATGGTAAGGTAGAAGTACTGCAACACAATGAAAGAAAAATATTTTCAGAACGGGAACATGACAGCATTAGCATAACAGGCAGAGCACATTGTGTCCTGCCCTTGGCAAATGTCTTGCTGCCTACTCTGGACTGTGACCCAGCAAAAATCAGCAGCCCACATGCATTTTCTCCTGGGTAATACGCTGCTTCATTTACTACATGCGGCAGACACTGGCCGGCTGTTTTCTCAGGAGTCAGCATAGGGGCACAACCTTGCAGTGAGGAATAGGAAGATCCTGTGCCGCACACAAATTGGACACAAAATGAGCCAGAGCACCACGTGCTACACTGAAAGTTTCCAAGTACAATTGATTTTTGACACAGAAATGCTCTTGGAGGACAGGAAGATAGGAAGAAGCTGATTGTGTCCCCCAGCACACGCACACCTGCATCAGAACATATGTTTTTAAGGTGTCTTTTTTTCTCCTCAGATCTCATTACTCTCAGTTTTATTTACAAATTCCTGAGCTCAGCAAATTTAATTTTCATTTCAAATCTGTTCTCTTTATCCAAGAGCTCCTGTGCCTGTCCCTAATTTTCACTGGAGGGTTTTGTCCGCTTCTGTCAAATCAGTCTGGCCACTGCCTCTATTTCAAATACATACACCACTTCAGAAACCAAATCAAACCAGTAGGGTTAAAAGAAGCTTTGCTGCTGATTAATTATCAATTTTATTGAATCTGTATCTATCAAAAAAGAAAAAAAAAAAAGAGGTCACATATTATTTACGTATTCCTTTTGTTTCTGAGTTGCTTGAGCATATTGATCTAAGTCAGCTCTTAACTTCAGTTTGTCACCATGACCTGTTTTGATCCCAGCCCATTTGCTCTTAAATTAAGTCACGCTACAGAAGCTGCTTTGCTCCACTTTGTGGTTTTCATGCTCTTGGTCAAATGAAATCTTTCTGTGCCACTGGCCGGGACAACTGGTGCCTGATAAACAGTGAGGCCGGACATGGTAAACCACAACAGCCTCTTTGTGGCACAACCCTTCTCTGAGTAAACATGGGGCTGCTGTGGGAATCGGAAAGAGGAATCAGAGGAGGGCATGGGAAAGAGTTTTCTCACAGGCAGATACTGGTGAGAAAACGTAAGGCTGACATGTGTCTTCACAGGTCTCCAGTTCCTCCTGAATGGAAATGGGACAAATTTGTGTTAAGGGCTAGGTTATATCTAAGCAGGGCTAGGTATAAAGAGCATGGTGTAAATTATCAGGGATCAGTCCTGGGACCAGTCTTGTTCAGCATCTTTGTCGGTGCCATGGACAGAGGCATTGAGTGCAGCCTCAGCAAGTTTGCTGATGACACCAAGCTGTGTGGTGCAGCAGACATGCTGGAGGAAAGGGATGGCATCCAGAGGGACCTGGACAAGCTGGAGAGGTGGGCACAAGCCAAACTCATGAGGTTCAACAAGACCAAGTGCAGTGTCCTGCATCTGGGTCGGGGCAATGCCAAGCACAAATCCAGGCTGGGCAGTGAGTGGCTGGAGAGCAGCCCTGAGGAGAGGGACTTGGGAGTGCTGCCAGATGAGAAGCTCAATGTGAGCCAGCAGTGTGCATCTGCAGCCCAGAGTGCCAACCATATCCTGGGCTGCATCAGGAGAAGTGTGGCCAGCAGGTCGAGAGAGGTGATTCTCCCCCTCTACTCCGCTCTGGGGAGACCTCACCTGGAGTACTGCATCCAGTTCCGGAGCCCCTATTACAAGAGGGATGTGGAGATGCTGGAGTGTGTCCAGAGAAGGGCCACGAGGATGCTCAGAGGGCTGGAGCAGCTCTGCTATGAGGACAGACTGAAAGAGTTGAGGCTGTTCGGTCTGCAGAAGAGGAGGCTGCAAGGTGACCTTCTTGTGGCCTTCCAGTGTCTGAAGGGGGCCTACAAAAAAGCTGGGGAGGCACTTTTTAGGCTATCAGGACTAGGAGGAATGGAGCAAAGCTGGAGATGGGTAGGTTCAAAATGGAGGTGAGAAGGAAGTTGTTCAGCATGAGATTGGTGAGAGACTGGACTGGGTTGCTCAGGGAGACAGTTTTGGAATGACCTTTGCTTATCTGTCTCTCAAGTCAATTAAATCCTTTTAAATTCCATCTGATACAGTATTATTTTAGAATCATGGAATCAGTCAGGATTGGAAGGGACCACAAGGATCATCCAGTTCCAACCCCCCTGCCATGGCCAGGGACACCCTACCCTAGACCAGGCAGGCCTCAGCCTCATCCAGCCTGGCCTTAAACACCTCCAGGGACAGGGCCTCAACCACCTCCCTGGGCAACCCATTCCAGGCTCTCACCACTTTCATGCTCAACAACTTGTTCTTCACATCCAGTCTCAATCTCCCCACCTCAAACTTTGCTCCATTCCCCCTAGTCCTGTCACTCCCTGATAGCCTGAGAAGTCCCTCCCCAGCTTTTTTCGTAGGCCCCTTCAGATCCCGGAAGGCCTCGAGAAGGTCACCTCACAGATGGGAGGTTCCTCTCCAGACTGAACAGCCCCAACTCTTTCAGTCTGTCCTCATAAGCCTGCAAACACTTTCTAAAGCGCACTACATATGGCCACAGCTTCTAATAACCTCTCTTTTCCACCGTGACCTACCTGGGCTTAGCACAGCTTAATTCCTACCGAGCACCACGAGCTGCACCTGTGCTGCTGGCCAGCTGGAATGCACCTCCAGTAAAGCAGCAGATACACTTCTCCACATTTCCTGCTCAGTTTGTTAAACAGGTTATATCTATTTCTGAAAGCATTGTATTACAAACTTTCAGGGAACAATACAGGCTTCTTTTTTTTTTTTTTTTTCCCCCCAACAAAATTAAATCAAGCTTTAAAAAAAAAATAAACAAAAACCAACCCAAAAAAAAGCACTAATTTCAGTGTCAAAAGGCATTAATTTCAGTGTCAAAAGGCATTAATCTCAGTGTCAGGGAACAAAGCCTGTAATATCCGAATGCACCGCACAGAATGGGAGCAGGGGGAAAAGTTTAGCAGCTTGTGGAATGCAGGTTTTCACTCCTGTAAAATGCTCTAGGTTGTTGCTTTCTATTAATTTTTCACTTTTTTGTTGCATAATGTAAGAACCACATAGCTTAAAATCATTCTTGCCCTGGCAGCTTACAAAAGACAGGTGGTAATCTGATTTGATGCCATTTCTGATAGCTTAAGCAAAAAGAAAACCGCAACAGTGGCAACCCAGCAAGGACTGGTGATTATTAACTGATGTTCCCACTCTGATGGGTTGGGGTTTTTTTTTTAGGCAACAGAGAAACATTCCTTTGCTTACTCTCTTTCAGAGAAGAAGATCTGGTTGCTCTTTTTTTTTTTCCAGGCAGCATGTTTTGTCCTGCACAATGCAGGACATGGTGCAAGCCTCCTCAACTTACAGCTGTGTGAATCTCCTCTAATGCATGGGCTACTTTGAGTTGTTATTCCCTAGGTCTATTGCTGACAGCAGAACCAACCTTATTTAGGAGATGACACTCTTACAAACCTGTCTCTATTCCCAGCACATCCACCTTACCTTTTCAGCATTCCAATTCTCAGGAAAACCCTAGCATACAAGGAACTTGTCCTTCAGACTCAGGAAAATAAGGTTTGGGGTTGTTTTTCTTTTGCACAAGTGCTGTAGGCACCCTGGAAATCATAACATAGCAGAGCCAGGAAAAAGTCTCAAATTGCCCAACCTATGCATGGTAAAATTACAAGGAAAATTACTCCAGGACAAAGGCATGACGACCCTAACCTGCTTATCCTGGCTGCAGAACAAATGCTGTTGTCATCTGGTGTTTAACTTATGAGGCAACAAGGATTGCTTGTGATTTTGATCCTCTAAGAGCTAAAACAATATCCTATACTTCAGATGGGAGAGCAAAACTATATCTGAAGAACTCTTCTGTACACGGTGATACAACAAACTGTTGTAGGTTATTAAAAACCCAACTATTGTATAGTATCCTGCTCTGATTTGTAAAAAATATATGTATTTCAAAAATGTGGAGAGTCTAGGGAGGTCCCTTCTGGCTGGAAGACAGCTAACATTACAAAAAGGGCATGAGGGACCCAGGGAACTACAGATATGTTAGTCTAACCTCAGTTCCTGGAAGAAGATTATACTCGGTGCTGTTGAAAGGCATTTAATGAACAATGCACTCATCAGGCACAGTCAACATAGGTCGCAAAGGGAAAGTCCTGTTTAGTTTGATATCCTTCTATGATAAGGTCACTCACCTCGTGGATGAAGGGAAGGAGATGGCTGCAGTTTTTTCTAGATTTTAGTAAGGCTTTTCTCACAGCACTTTTCTAGATAGGTTGTGTGGATGAGCAGATTCATGATGCGCTGGGTGAACAACTGGCTGAGGGAGAGGGCTCAAAGAGCTGTAATGAACAAGGCTACATTTGGCTGGCAACCAGCCACCAGCAGTGTTTCTCAGGTGTAAAGGGTTAACCCTTCTGGGGGAGTGGTCTTGACCCTGACCTCAGGTCCTCCTGACTCCTCCCTGGGGGTGGCTCGGACTCTTTCTCCAGGTGGTGGTTAGCCCACTCCCGCTTCCCCCTAGACCCTAGAAAAAATGGAGCAACCTCCTCTTCCACTCTTTCTCACCCTGCCTCCCTGCTTGCCAGCATCACCCTCCTCTTTCCTGCTACTCTTTGTTTTACCATATGGCACTCAGTCCATGAGGGATCAAAACCCATTGCCATCAATCTGCTTGTATTTACACATTTTCTATCTTGTTTTCCCTTCCCTATACCTTTTGTAACTCCCCTACCTCAAGTACCTTTTATTTATTGTTATATTTTTCTCTTTTAACTTCCAAACCAAAGTGAGACTATTTATTTAAGCGTGCTTTACCTTTTCCTCTCTACAGCTAATTCCTCTTCTTTCAAAAAAAAAAAAAAAGGTGGGGGGGGAGAGTGAAAGGCATCCTATAAATTGTTATTTGGTTCTATTAACTATATTTGAGTCTCTGGGAAATTTAAACTAGAACCAAGACATCAGGGCTCAATCCTAGGGCCATTCCTGATCAATATATTTATCAGTGATCTGGATGCAGAAGTTCAATGCACTAGTACCAAGTTTGCTCATGATACCAAACTAAGAGGTGCCATTGATTCTCTGAAGGACAAGAGGCCTTGCGAAGGGATCTAGATAGATGGGAGCATTGAGCAGTTATCAGTGAGACAAAAGTTTAGCAAGTTCAAATGCTGGATTCTGCGCTTGGGACAGAGTGATGTCTGGAGCAAGTATGAAGTGGGAGATGATTGGCTGGAGAGCAGCCCTGCAGAAGGGGATCTGGGAGTGCTGGTTGACAGCAGGCTCGATATGAGCCAACAGTGTGCCTTGGCAGCTAAGAGGGCAAATCTTATCCATAATCAGTTGATTAAGAGAGGTGATTACCCCAGTGTGTTTGGCATTGGTACAGCCTCACCTTGAATACCACATACAGTTCTGGGCTTCACCATTTAAGAAGGATATTTTGGTCCTTGAATGTGTCCAGAGCAGGGCAACAAAGCTACTGAAAGGGCTGAAAGGCTTATTCTGTGAGGAGTGGCTGAGGGCTCCGGTTTTGACTAGCTTGGAGAAAGGGATGCTGAGGGTTGATCTCATCGCACTCTACAACTTCCTGAGAAGGGGACATAGAGAGAGAGGTGCTGCACTCTTCTCCCTGGTACCCAGTGACAGGATGCATGGCAATGGTTCAAAGCTGCAGTAGGGGAGATTTAGACATTAGGAACCATTTATTAATCAAGAAGGTGGTCAAACATTGGAACAGGCTTCCTAGAGAGGTGATTGATGCCACAAGCCTCTCTGAGTGCAAGAAGCATTTGGACAATGAGCTTAACATGCTTTAACTTTTGGTCAGCCCCAAATTGGTCAGGCAGCTGGACTAGATGATCGTTGTAGGTCACTTCCAAATAAAATAGTCTGCTCTAAACACTTACTAATAATTCCCTCCAAAATGCCGGTTTTATGCTCAAGAGCCAGTGAGACTTGCCACAAAACAAAACTAAACACAAGGTTTGGTTTTCTTGCAAAAACTTGTGAGCACCTTTCTTTCTCAGTCTAAGGGAATGAAACTATTCTTGTTGAAGTTACCCAGTGCAAAACTGCATGTGAATCATAGAATCAACCAGGCTGGAAGAGACCTCTAACATCATCCAGTCCAGCCTGTCACCCAGCCCTATCCAATCAACTAGACCATGGCACTAAGTCCCTCGTCCAGGCTATTCTTGAACACCTCCTGGGACAGTGACTCCACCACCACCCTGGGCAGCCCATTCCAATAGCAAATCACTCTCTCTGTAAAGGCAGCACTCTGATCAATTATGTACAGGAATTGGTCCCACAGGTGAACTTAAAAAAAAATTCCTGAGCCCCAAAACCCAGGAAGAAGATGCTTAAAGGCCGAGCTCTTGTCTCTATTATATAAGATAGCTAAGAAAGCCAAGTAAGTAAAGCCAAAGCTATGGCAGCAAGAAGACAGGTTGAAGGGAGTTATAGACATGTCTTCATATGAATATTAAGTTCCTACCACAACTATAGGGTAAAAAGGGACCATTGTTTTCTGGAAGACTGGAAGCTGGAAGATGTTAAGTTTATGACTGAGGGACTTGCAGTTGCACAAGAGAAGCTGAAAATGTAGTAAAGGGAGAAACACAGCCAGCCTCAGAGATGAATGTTTTCCAATATCTAATCCCTGTGGATCCCAGCCAACACAAAGAAAATGCCACAGGGCAAAAGTATGTCTTGCAACTTCCTTTACCCTTCAATCTGGGGTGAACACTTAACCGTGTAAGATGTCATTTCAGGTTTTCACCACCACAGGTGAGTAGATGAGAAATGCTCAAACAGCTGGACTAATAACTTATAAACATCCTCAGAAGCAGCAGTGTCAGGAGCAGAGAAGAGGATCTTCTCCCTGAAGGTGAAACAAGCCTGGTTCTTATGTACACTGAGGCTACTTTATGCATTCTGAGTAAAACAAGATTTACCAGATAATGAATGTATAAATTAGCCCTCCTTGAAGGGTCTTTGCTGGCAAGCAGAGGTGAAATAAATTTCATCTCCCCTAAACCACCTGCATGGGCTCTTTCTGAAGTCCCCAGCAGTAGATAGGTGCCTGTCGTGGCACACGGGTCCACACTGCACATGTCAGCCAAAGCGCATCCCTGATGAAAGCAGAGTGGTCTGGGACAGTAGCACTGGTTGTTTGACATCACAGCCAGACTCCACAGCAGTTTGCACAGGGTTACCCACCCAGACAGTCCTTGCCACAGCACCTCTGGGAAGGGGTGCCTATGCTCCTTTTCCTCCTTTTCTTACCCAGGGCTCAGACTCAGACCTAGAAGGCCCCAGGCTATGCTCCTATCCTTCAACATTAGGTCCAGCTTCTTGGTTATAGTGCAGCAACACTGAAAACTTCTGATTCTGGCCAAAATTTGCCCAGACACTAACCCTTGGATTCAACAAGCCTTATACTGACCAAAGTGGCATTATTAACAAAAGAATAGGTGAGCTCCCCACATCAAGAAAATATGGTGACTCTGACTTGAACTCAAGTCTCCAATCTCAGACTGGACTAGATTCCATTTTATAGCTGCTTGGATTGACCTTACTTTCCATCTCCAAGACAAATTCAGTCTGCAAGACTTCAAAGTGCTATGATAGGAGAAAATATTTTTTTAAACCTGGGCTTTTTTGCCTTTCTGCTGCCATGCCCTGTAGTAAATAGATCATAACATCATCCAGATGAGACTTGGATCTGTGGTCGCACCCCTGTTTCTTTGGTTCAGAAGCACTTCTCTGTGTCACAGTGTGAGATCTGGCCACAGGCCAACACCATAGCAGAATGCGGCTCACTCACATCCAAATTGTCTCTCTCTTTTCCAAGGATAGGAGAGGAGGAGAAAAGAGGGAAGTGAAGGGAAGCCTGTAGTCAGGTGGGGATTGGTCTCTTCTGCCAGGCAACAAGCAGCAGAACAAGGGGACACAGTCTCAAGTTGTGCCGGGGGAGGTCTAGTCTGGATGTCAGGAGGAAGTTCTTGACAGAAAGTGATTTGCTATTGGAATGGGCTGCCCAGGGAGGTGGTGGAGTCACTGTCCCTGGAGATGTTCAAGAAAAGCCTGTCTGAGGCACTTAATGCCATGGCCTGGTTGACTGGATAGGGCTGGATGATCTTGGAGGTCCTCAATCAACCTGGTTGGTTCTATGATTCTGTGACCTTGGTGCAGGTGTTGAACGGGAGCTGCAGCAGACTCTATGCCTAATGATGCTGTGCAAACAAGCCTACTGCCTGCTTTCCTCTCTTCCTTTTCCCTGCCAAAGCCTCTGTGCTCTCACCTGCAAGTCAGAGTACACTGAGGAGGCAGAGAGTGGACAAAGAGACACTACATCAGCAAACACAGCTGCAGACACTGTTTTATCCTGCTGTGGCATTAACAAATCAGCAAACAGCCTATTCCCATCGAGCTCTGACACACATCCAAGGGTACACCTAACTAGCTGGATTCTTCCCCCCTTTTTTCTCTCTTTTCTTCTTCACGTGTCTGTAAGGTGTTTACATCCGGGTTTGTGTCCACATAGCAAAACCAGAGACCATTCATCATAAGAATAAGGATGTCAATGTGGCTTCTTATCCTTCAATGATTGGTCGTTTGGCAAAAAGGCTTAGAAAATGCAACAATAGTTTTGAAATAAAGAGGGAAGTAAAGACTGGCAGTGTACTTTCCACATCAGTGGCAAATACACTACTGATGTGGAAAGTAAACAGCTTTGAACAAGAGAAAACGCCGCAGTGGACAACTTTACCCCATGAGCTGCAGGTTCAAATGCCAGTGCATGAAGACTGAGATAGAAAACCCCCAAGTTCATCACCATACATTGCAAAACCAGCTGCCGACAGCTGTGTTGCCTGTGGCTGCATTATAAGGAGAGCTCATCTGAAATTCAGTGCGTTGGAAACCTTGTTTCGTACTTGAAAAGCTTACCTCCTCCTCTGAATACAGAGCACTCGATAGCCTTGACACATCTGTATTCTACAAGCAGTGCTCAAACCTGCCTCCATGGTAAGGACACTTTGAGGGGCCAGGAGAGAAGTGTTTGCATGCGGATAGCGATGGAAACCCTAACGCTGAAGGAAGCATCTGCCGAGCTTCTGCCACCAGCTCACATGCTCCGTACCCCTCACTTGCAGGAGAGTGAGAAGCGGAAGCCTGGTTACAGATCACGCCGCTGTTAGTGTGTTTTCGGATATCCTTCTTACTGCCGCACCGGGGAGCGCCCTGCTCCCGCTCTGTGCCGCGCTGCTGGGGTCTACCCTGGGGCCGTGCTCCCCTTCCCGCCGTACCGCTGCCGCTCGGACCCCGGGGCGGTGCCAGGGGGCTGGGCGTGGCGGGCGGCCCCGGGAGCGCCAGGAGCTCCCTCCGCTGATTGGGCTGCGCGACCCGGGGCGGCCGCTGCCCCCCGCCCCCGCCCCTCTGCTCCGGCTGCCGCCGGGATTCTGCCGCTGCCGGGCTGCCGCCGCTGTTGCGGCTCCGTGCCGCTTGCCTGCCCGCTGCTTGCCTGCTGCCGGGCCCATGGCGAGCACGTCGGCGGAGATCATTGCCTTCCTGTTGACTATCTCGGGCTGGGTGCTGGTCTCCTCCACGCTGCCCACCGACTACTGGAAGGTGTCCACTATCGATGGGACGGTCATTACCACCGCCACCTTCTGGGCCAACCTTTGGAAGACCTGCGTGACCGACTCCACCGGCGTCTCCAACTGCAAGGACTTTCCATCCATGCTGGCGCTGGACGGTCAGGCTCCCGCCGACCCCCATCCCAACTCCCTCCGCGCCACTCCCAACCCATTTCCATGTCGGTCTGCGGGTGTCAAGGGCGCTGGGGCTTCTCCCGGGGCCTACCCCGGAGTCTGTGGGGGGCAGGCGGGCGATGCGCCTCGGCGGGGATGGCGGGCAGTGGTGGTGGTGGTGGGGAGGTCGAGGCACGGCCGGCGAGTTTTGAGGCCCGGGGTTGCCACGTGGGGTCGTGGCAAGTGACTTAGTGTCCCCTGACAGGTGGCAGCGCTCTGCACGTGCGCACCCGTAGACGTGATGTTATCCCCTAAAACCGGCCGATCGAGATCGTTACTTGGTACCCAAGAGTCGGGTTTGGCCTCTCGCGCTGTCAGTGCCTTTTTTTGTGTCCCCTTTGGAAGCCTGTGCGTGTGGATTTGGCACAAGAAGAACGCAGGCGATTTTTTTTCTTGCCGATTTATTTTCTGACTGTCATGACAGTCCCCTTTTTCGTGGTTTTATGGTTTTGCCAGCCGTGCAACGGTCAGTGGAGAAGAACAAGCCTTTGTGTCATTTTGTTCTAATTAATGTTCCTTGGGGTTTTTGCTAAGCAGTTATTAACTCGTGTGTAATTGCTTCATTGATAAATGGCCGTGTACGAGCTCGGGGCAGTCAGGGTTGCAAAGGTATGCAGAAGTCACACTCAGTCTAGTATTAGGGCGGTGTTGCTCTGCAGCAAACCCGAGAGTTCCTCTCTAGTGTCTGAAACCGAAGACTGAGTTGGTGCTGGGCTTTCCCCCTGGATAAGGAGAAACATTTTTGCCCTCGAAGGAAACTTTACTGGGAAACTGAGTCACTGCAGGAAACCTTTGAGTCTAAAATAGTTGATGAATCTGCCCTGGTAGAAACAGTGGAAGTGTGGATGGCAGCAGTTTATAGCCACTGTAAAACCTTTGGGTTTTGTAAAATTGCAGCACCTTTTCCAAGGTGGTATAGACATAAATGAATGCAATACACAGTGGCCCAATGGCGCTGATACAGCAAACCAGGCCTGCTGTTCACACTCTGACCGAATGCTCCCTTTGCACTGCAGTCTGAGAATGGATTGTGGTGTGGAAAGCTTGTTTAAAAGGAAAAGAAAATCAGTTAATCAAATCACTAGAAGAGATTAGTATTAACATGAAGCTAATTAATACCAGTGTCAGAAAACCTTTGACCTCTCTGCTTACCAAGGGTACAAAGAGGTCAAGATACTGAGAAGAAGTAATCCGGGCAACTTTTAAGCATCACTTCTGCAGGACGATTGTCTCAGATGACAAAGTACAGTCCCATAGACCTTCTTTTGAGCCAGAGGTGGCAGAGGGCTTTGCCGGTTCCTTCCAAGGGGTGGGAGAGCTGGCTAGCCTCCGCTGGCATCAGTCACCCTATGGCCAAGTGTAGTAATTAAGAACATGGTTTCTAGGCTTGGGCAAGGAGCTGTGGTCTGTGTGCAGGCAGGCAAGGAGTGATCACCAGTGCATAACCTTTTGGGTCCACCGAATCTATTGTTTAGCTGTTTCTTTTTGTTCTGGGTTAATCTGTTTTCAGAATAAGAAAATTATAGTAGAAAGTGTGCAGAACTGGAAATATTCAAACTTCCAAAGAGAAGAAGAAACTTGGCAGCAAAGTTCTTGCTTTACCTTCCTCCAAACTCATGTGCATTGAAACCTTGTGCATTGGGTAACACATTTCACTTGCCCATGGAATGAGTTTCTGAGGGATCTTCTGCATAGTGCAACAGCCATCAGAGCACTTACTCATTTTGGACAGAAGTGAATCGCAAATGCACATCAGGAGAATCTGTATCTGGCCCTCTTGAGCAGAATGTTTATCAGTAGTGCAAGGTTCTTCCTTGAATGTTTCTCAGTAACACCTCTAAATGGTGCCAGCTCTTGGTACCCAGGCACAATACAAATGACAGGTGGGCTGGAGAGTGTTACATAACCCCCACAGCACAGGCCATGCAAGCCACCTGGGGAGAGGGGCAGCCACCACTGTACCACAGACAGAAGTGCTTCCAGTAGCTAGTCTAGCTCAAACTCCCTTCCTCGCAGTTCCCAGCTCTGCTGAGAACCTGTTAGCACCTGGCAGTGGGTGTCCATATCCCCTTTTCACCCTACCCCTTCCCTGATGCAGGAGTTGCCAGTGCATCGTACATATCTTAGAGGGATTTGTATGTCAGCATGAAGTAGAATCTACCTCAACCCTCAAGTAGCTTCTCCCTTCCCTCCTCTTCCTCTTTGCATAGACTTGCATGGTTAAGCTTGATCCCATTCCTTGTGATGGGGAACACAGAGATTCCCTTGCTTCATCTGCAATTGGAGGGACTCAGAAGACACGAAAATACAGGCAGATCTAACTTCCCATTTTGCCTGAAGTGTTTGTGAGCAGAAACAACAACCTGATAGAGATGCACATATTGATAATCTAATTCTGTCCTCAAAATGGTAGTGCAGGACTAGGAAATTACTAAAAATACTTTTGTTGTCCCAGTGAAAGGTGGCTCAACTCTGCTTCTTCCTCATCTACCTGAAGAGGATTTGCCTCAGAGCAATTCTTCTTCTGGTTGATGGCTGTTTGTTTGAGTTTTTGTTTTCTTTTGGCTTGCTTTGGTTTTCTTTGTCAAGTGGAAAACTTCTGAGTTTTGCTGGACTTGTGGTCTGGAAAGACCACTCAGGTTTGCCAGAGGATCAAAAGTAAAATGAGAGGGTAACAAATTGAGACATTGCCACACCAGGGTGCAGGAGAAGTGCAGATGTCCCTTCTTAAGAAGCAATGTTACAGCTTGGTCCAGGAGTGATCCAGAGATGATTCCCTGATAAACTTGTTTTGGTTTACATCATGGACAAAGTGCTTTGGACTATGCTCCCCAGATTACTGTAGTGTAAGGCTGCCCTAGTGGCTTTCAGGCCATCACTCCACACAAGCATCCACCAGAGAAAACTGCTTGTGTTCCCCTTCCACCTTTATTAATTCCTGTACAAAATACCAGTTTGGTCAGACCTCATTAAGGACTTGGCCCCACATCCTATCTGCAAGCAAAGATACTCTTGCTGTCTATGGGGCTTAGAATAATTTAGGGTTCCCTTTCGTACACTGCTGGTCATAAGTGGAAACTTAGTGGTGAAACCACCTCCTCAAAAGAGGATGTATCAGTTTCTGTGTTTCCATCAGTGGATCTAATGACCTTTTACAAGAACAGAGCTGAACAAAAAAATTACTTATGAGCCAAAAGAGAGTGATGAAGCTTAGAAAAACATACAGAAACAACACAACTGTACTTTTAGGAGGAATCTGTTCTGTGTCTGTAAGGCAACCTCTTGCACTTAATGTGATGCAGACTGCAAAATGCCATCAGAGGCATTTATTGTGACAATCCCCAGAACGTTACATGCTTTTTTTTCCCCCCTGTTTTACGACATATGAATATATGAATTCCTTCTAACTTTTTGTGAGCATGAGAGGCAAGCGTGAGAGCAGTGAAGCAAGAAAGATGAAGATCTCACAAGATTAATTTGAATGCAAGACAAAACACATTTGTTTTAAAAAAAACCCTCAGTGAAGTAGGTTTCTCTTGGAATGCTGTTAAACATGACTTTATGAGCAATGCGTGTTTGTCTGCTCATCTGTTTAAAACATAAAGCTTTTTGTTGCTTGGGAGCTTCATCTGGGTGATTAATATGCAGGTGACAAGCTTCCTTGAGGAATTGGTGCAAATACAGACAATAAGCACTTGGAAAGCAGATGATCTTTGGTCTTGGATGGAGGGGTGGAAAGAAATAGGCAGCTCCCTTTTACACTTAGAATCATAGAATCAGCCAGGTTGGAAGAGACCTCCAAGATCATCCAGGCCAACCTATCACCCAGCCCTATCCAGTCAACTAGACCATGGCACTAAGTGCCTCAGCCAGGCTTTTCTTGAACATTTCCAGGGATGGTGACTCCACCACCTCCCTGGGCAGCCCATTCCAATGCCAATCACTCTCTCCGGCAACAAATTCCTCCTAACATCCAGCCTAAACCTCCCTTGGCACAACTTGAGGCTGTGTCCCCTTGTTCTGTTGCTGGTTGCCTGGCAGAAGAGACCAATCCCCACCTGGCTGCAGCCTCCCTTCAGGTAGTTGCAGACAGCAATGAGGTCACCCCTGAGCCTCCTCTTCTCCAGGCTAAACAATCCCAGCTCCCTCAGCCTCTTATATAATGCACTTGTGTGCATTATAAGCCTTGGTAAGCAGTGTAATATTCTTACTTTCTAGGAAGCAAAGAAAAAGTTTAATTACTCTTCTAATCAAATGATTTTAATCATTAAGGCCAAGCGATAGGAGGCTGGATTGATGAAAGGTTGATTTCGCCCTTTCACGCTTCTTAATGCTCAAGTCAAGCTACTGGGACTAGCGGAGTCTTCTGATCTTCCACGTTACTGGTGTAGATTGCAGTTTTATTTGATCTGTTTTGTTTTAAAAAATGTGTGCCAGTTGGGTGATTGCTGTGGTGAACTGAAGCAAGTCTGACTGTGGCTGGCCTACCCAATTCGGTCAAATATTTAGTGAGGAAGGTTATTCATTCAGCAGAACTGAGCAGTCTTCCAGCTCATGCTGTTTATAATTGAAAATGATTTCTGGGTGAGTGAGTTAATTATTTCTTGCTGTCTCACTACCCTCTACCTATTCTGAAACTGTGGACTGACCTTCAGAAACAACCGAATTTCAGTCCTGTGGTTCCTAGGGTGTGCTGGTTATTTTGGTTGGGGTGAACATTTACTGTTTCTCCTAGGAGGTTCAGACATAAATAAAAGTTTAGAGGACCTCTGGGTAAATATGTTCATGGTTCAGCACTTTAATGTGTCAATTAGCTACTAACAGTGTCAATAAATTGGACCTGTCAAAAATAATAGCTTCCTTGCCAGTCTTCATCTCCCACTTTAACTGTGTGCTACAAGAAATACATTACACACCGCTGAAAGTGGCAGAAGCCAACTTTCCTGTGCTCACAGCAGCAATTAACACAGCAAGCCTGCTTTCTTCTGGCTTGGGTCTTGCACAAATCACTCTCATATTCCAACATGTAAGTGGCACAACAGTTGTTTCATTGACTCTTGTATTTAGCAGATGGGCTACAGAAGCACATTGCAGACAGAAATCTGTGTATGTGCCGACATGCACAGATAAGGGGCCACAGGTTGTGTTCGTAGATGTGCAGCACAGAACCCAAGTTCTGCAGGAGCCATGAAACAACCTTTTACGTGCTACAGATTGTTTCTTGTGTGATGCTTGTTGCACACAGCTGTGAATCAACAGGGCTTTCCTTCAAAAACACTGTTCAAACACAAAGCAGTCATCTTGGAGCTGATAGTTCTCCAGTAGTGGCTAAAGTGGATGGCTGCAAGAAGTGCCAAAGCAGCCAAGCGTCAGCGTTAGCCGTCTGCAGCTCAAGGGTGTGCCAACTGCATACAGATTTCTCTGTAACGAATCACAGAATGTTAGGGGTCAAATGGGACCTCCAGAGATCGTTGAGTCCAATTGCCCTGCCAAAAGAGCATCACCTGGGGCAGGCCGCACAGGAAGGCATCCAGGAAGGTTTTGAAAGTCTCTAGAGGAGACTCCACAACCTCTCTGTGCAGCCTGTTCCAGTGCTCCATCACCCTCACCATAAAATAGTGTCTTCCTACTTCAAGGTGGAAACTCCTGTCTTGTAGCTTGTACCTGATATTCCTTGTCTTAACACTGGGCACCACCAAAAAGAGACTGGCACCTTCATCTTGGCACCCACCCTGCAGATATATGTATCGATGTTCATAAGATCCCCTCTCAGCCTTCACAAGATTAAACAGCCCAAATATTCTCTCAGTCTTTCTTCATAGGATGCATCCAGTCTCTTTTTGAATCTCTGTAAACTGTTAGCATCCACATATCCTGTGGAAAGGAGTTCCAGAACTTCATTATATGAACAAGAAGATTCTTGTTTTGAATCTCTGCCTTCTGTTTTCTGTAAATGCCTCTAGTTCCTGTTTCAATGTAACTTAGAAACATAGAATCATAGAATCAGACAGGTTGGAAGAGACCTTCAAAATCATCCAGTCCAACCTATCACCCAGCCCTATCCAATCAACTAGACCATGGCACTAAGTGCCTCAGCCAGGCTTTTCTTGAACACCTCCAGGGATGGCCACTCCACCACCTCCCTGGGCAGCCCATTCCAGTGGCAAATCACTCTCTTGAGCATCACAACTTCCTATACATTAAAGACTTCAGTGCAGGATTTGGGGTTTTGTTGTTGTTGTTTATTTGTAATCATGTGAAATCTGGTGTAATAGGCAGTGGAAAGGTGATTTAGCTCTCAATATTTCCACCCACTGGAGATCAAAGCGAAAAAGAATGAATATCCTGATGGAGGAAGTACACTTTCATTTTAAATGAGCTGTAACAACAGATAATGAAGAAAAACATCTTGTGATGGTTATTCAGCTGTGTAAGATTGCAGTGGTCCACCCTGTAAACAGTGAGATGAGATTATCAAAGTCTTTCAATTACAAGACATTCCCAGAAGGGAGAAGAGGCCAAGGAACTAATTGTCCTGCTGAAAGGCCCTGCCCCTGGGAGCTCCACCTGAGAGCAGCTTCAGGAAGCACAACAAAGCTGAGTGTAGTCAAGCCAGCCGCAAGCCATTTTTCCAGGCTTAAGTATGGCAGCAATTTGTTTTACCTCAAAGGCTACTGCTGACCACAAAGCCGAGCACGTGTTTGACTTCCTTGCAGAATGAAGGCCTTCTTGACATCCAAATCAAACAGGCAGTGTGTGCAGGCAGGCCCAGAACCCCAGCTAGGTTCAGTGCTGCCAACCATCTCCATTTGTATTGCATCTGAGACGCACACGAAAAACAAGGCTGGCATGTAAGACTTATAGATGCTGTACACAATGCCATAGGATTACTCTTTGGAGCCCTGAATGTACCTCTGAGTATGTTTGTTTTATCTGAGCTCAAGTGATGATGTCTGGTGTAGGGCATGCGTGACCTAGAAGAGTATACTCACCAGTATATTCTTGCTCCAGCCATAGCCTGATTCAGTTTACAACAGTGAATGCCTAATCCTGTGCAGAGGGAGAGGAACTACAAGGAAATCCATCGTGGTCCCAGTTCTCATGTTAGCTTTTCTCTTTCTCGCCACAGGTTACATCCAAGCCTGCAGAGGATTGATGATCTCTGCTGTCTGCCTGGGCTTCTTCGGTGCTGTTTTTGGACTCATTGGGATGAAGTGTACAAAAGTTGGAGGCTCTGATCAGACTAAAGCAAAAATAGCTTGTTTAGCTGGACTGATTTTCATACTCTCTGGTAAATATACCTTATTTCTCTAAGTCTGCCTACTTGAAGTCATTCCAGAGCTGCTGCTTTTCTGCAGAAATCCACGCACAATTCTCCATGACTTCACTGACTTCAGGGTCAGGCCCAGAGCTCTTCTGCTGGCTGCACTGAATGGTTTGTCTTATGCTTTTCAGGGTTGTGCTCTATGACTAGTTGTTCCCTGTATGCAAACAGGATTACGTCTGAGTTCTTTGATCCTTCTTTTGTTGCACAAAAGTAAGTACTTCCCTATACCCATAAATGTTTCAAAGAAGTAGACCTTACATTTCATGCTGCACACGAGCCCACTTAAACAGAGAGCAGGTGCTTCTCCTGTTGGGCAGAGAAGGACAGTGGGCCGCAGTTTTATGTAGTTGTGTTTTCCAAATGGAGTAGCCATGTGCTGAATTTGATGTGCAAACACCTTCCTGTACAATGATTGCTCTGCAATTTTTTGTGCCCAGGCTTCGTACAGCTCAGCTGGGTTCTACTCCACTCACCTAAGAGCAAATCGGTTAAGCCTGGGCCCCTCCATTCAAAAAAGACAAGGAACTGCTTCAAAGAGTTCGGTGCAGAGCCACAAAGATGATTATGGGAGTGGAACATCTATCTCCCTTGTCAGGAAAGGCTGGGGGAGCTGGGGCTCTTCAGCTTGGAAGAGACTGAGGGGTGACCTTATTAATGTTTATAAATATGTGAAGGGCAAGTGCTAGGAAGACAGAGCCAGCCTCTTTGCTCAGGGATGTCCAGTGATAGGACAAGGGGCAAAGTGTGCAAGCTGGAGCATAGGAGGTCCCACGTGGACATAAGGAAAAACTTTTTGACAACGAGAGTGACAAAGCACTGAAAATGGCTGCCCAAAGAGGTTGTGGCCACCTCCTCCTCTTGGAGACATTCAAACCCCATCTGGACATGTTCCTGTGTGACCTGTTGTTGTGGAGGCCGGGAATTAATGTGGCTGAGTCAGGAATATGTATAAAAATAGAATTATTTTATTTTCCTGAGAACCCACCCCCAAAACTAGATACAGAAATTAATTTAGTTTTAATTACCAGATTTAGTTTGAGAAGATCCTACAAGGATACCATAGATAAATTTGACTATTTTGGAAGTCAGGAGTTGGAAAAGGCTAAGCTACTAAACACAGCATTCCCCCGCTATTAATCAGGCTGAGGCAAAAGTTCACTCGCAGGTGAGTGAGGCTGTGTGAGAGAAAGGGCGCTGCAGATGCTTGTCCCCTCCCTCTCTTTCAAAAGACATCCGAGGCTCGTTAAGGCCTATCAGGCCTGCATAAAGGCAGTGCTTATGGTGGGAAGCCATCCAAAGCAGGGAGGGTCCTGTCCCTCAGGAGCTTGTCCTTCGGAGCGCCAGGGGACTCTTTCTGCAGGAACTATCCAGGCAGGAGAGAACTCTAAGGCGGGAGACCCCAAGGCGGGAAGTCCCCCAATGTTTATACCCCTCCTAGACAAAGAGCTGAGTTACCACTGCCTAGGTGTGAAGACCACAGCCAATCCCCAGCCCGATTCCAGCGCGGGCACTGCACGGGGCACCCCTCCTGCTGGAAGGGCCCTTTGCTGCCCCTCTTCACGCCTGCAGGGCAGGGGGGGGAAACAGGTTTCCGAGCCTTTTCCTCTCCCACTCAGACCACAGAGGGAGAGGAATTTTGGGGTATCCAGGACTCCAGGACACCTATTCTAGGTAGTCTTGCTCTGGCAGGAGGATTGGACTAGATGATCTTTTGAGGTCCCTGCCAACCTCTAGCATTCTGTGATTCTGCGTAATAGAGAGTGAAGCTTACGTTCATGTCAGAGATGCAGGACCAAGGCACTCATTAGGCACATCACTCAATAGGAAAGGAAGAAAAACATTTCCCTAAGTTTTGAATAGAAGGTGGTTTCCATAAAGGGATTGAGGACTGCATAGCCTTGACTCTTTTTGAGAGGTTTCTGCAGGCTCTGTGGACTCTGCTGACAGCTTTTCAAATCTAAATGACTGAAATTTGGATCATAAGCACTATGGGAACCTGTGATTTTACAAGCACTAAGAAAAATGTTTTGACTGTATTTGTAATTAAATTAGATTTGAGGGAGGCACTGTGACTGAATTGCAGGGTCCAAACCAGAAAGTGGATGTTAGGAGGAAGTTCTTCCCAGAGAGAGTGATTTGCCATTGGAATGGGCTGCCCAGAGAGGTGGTGGAGTCACCATCCCTGGAGGTGTTCAAGAAAAGCCTGGCTGAGGCACTTAGTGCCATGGTCTAGTTGACTGGATAGGGCTGGGTGCTAGGTTGGACTGGATGATCTTGGAGGTCTATTCCAACCTGGTTGATTCTATTCTATTCTATTCTAAAGACTTCCTTTAAAGCTGTGCGAGTTTTCAGGACCTATGAAGGCAGTAATTCACAAACCAATTCTTGGATTTTGGATTCTCAACTACAAAGTCTGGAAATTTTTTGCTGTAAATTATGACATCACAGAGTTTGCTGTTTCAGCTTCTTACATAATGTAACTTTAAAGGCAAGGATTTCCAGGTTTTCTTGGTGGTGATTCTAGGATGTCTCAAGCATTGTGTATGCGTTTTCCTGAGGTGCAAGGAAGGGCTGAACAAGGAGCCATGAGCCTTTCTGTTACTCCTTGACAGAGAGAAAATGGTCAGAAGAAATAACAATAACTAGATCCATGTTTGCAGCAGGGCTGACTCTGCATCTCTTGTCTTGAAAACAAAATGAGCCTTTCTGTTACTCCTTGACAGAGAGAAAATGGTCAGAAGAAATAACAATAACTAGATCCATGTTTGCAGCAGGGCTGACTCTGCATCTCCTGTCTTGGAAACAAGTTCATATTAGTTTCCTCCATAACTCTGCTATAGTTTCTGCTTCTTTGATATGTTGAGGGTAGGATCAAAAGACCTCCAAAGGAAAGAGGAATGTAAGGTACTGTGAAGAAAATGGAGCCTGGGTGTATAGCCAGAAGTTAATAATTCATCAGGCTTACTGTTGCTAGTGAAAAATACCATGGTTGTTGCCAGAAAGCCCCTTTCCCACGCTGTATTCCTAAGCTCTTCTGCCGTGAAAGAGCAGGCAGGCCTCACAGTGGAATTTTACTGAGAGGGAATGAGAAATCATTGAATCATTAAGGTTAGAAAAGGCTTCTAAGATCATCCTTAATGTAAAACTGAAGTAAAAGCAGTAAAACATCATCTGCAGAACTGACCTTTTTCCTGAACAGCCACCATTACTCAGCTGTGGGCACTCGTGACCACAGCTGCAAAGATAAAGGCAAAGAGGAAATCTGGAAGCAGTAACTGGAGTTGTGCAGTGTATGTAGCTCATGCAATGACCTTGCATCAGATGAAGCTAACAGTGGCATTCAACTCCTTTGTCTCTTAGCCATTGTAAAATATGTCGGAGCCATGCATTTTCTTGCCATCTGTGAGCTCCTGCTTTGCCTTGCATTGCAGAAACATTTAGTTTGCTTTGCTGATATATTGTGGACATTTATCATTGCTGTTCACTGAGAGTAGATTGCAACCTTTTACATTTTACTGCACTTTTCTCTTCTAAAGTCATTCTGGTGGTGTCAAAGACAAAGCCAAGATTAACTGCTAGTGGAAAACAAGTGACACAAGGTGTTTAGCATCATCTTAGCCATCAGATTTTCTCTCCAGCCTTCTAATTTGGAATAGGCACCCTGACTGTGTATGGGCAGAGAAGGAATCAGAGACCTGCCAAAAGCCGTTGCCTCAGAGATTTCTGGTTTGAATTTTGTACCTGAAGGGTGTACCATGAGGACACCCTAAAACCTCCCTTACTTAGGAAGAAACCTTAGGTTGGACTTTATGTCCTGATGCAATGGTTTGCACTGCTAGTTCAAAACAGCTCCAAAGGAATTACTGGAGAAGAGGAGGCTCAGGGGTGACCTCACTGCTATCTACAACTACCTGAAGGGAGGTTGTAGCCAGGTGGGGGTTGGTCTCTTCTCTCGGGCAACCAGCAACAGAACAAAGGGACAAGTCTCAAGTTGTGCCGGGGGAGGTGTAGGCTGGATGTTAGCAGGAAGTTCTTCCCAGAGACAGTGATTGGCATTGGAATGGGCTGCCCAGGGAGGTGGTGGAGTCACCGTCCCTGGAGGTGTTGAAGAAGAGCCTGGCTGAGGCACTTAGTGCCATGGTCTGGTTGATTGGACAGGGCTGGGTGCTAGATTGGACTGAATGATCATGGAGGTCTTTTCCAACCTGGTTGATTCTGTTCTATTCTATTCTATTCATTAACCCAGTGCCATGGCAGCTGCTTGAGAAGGGTCCATGTGTGCCATCTGTTTATACATGTTACAGTAACAAATATTGTTTAAAGAGTACTAACCATCCCCAGAACAAAGGCCAGATGCCACATCTTCTTTCCTAATGAGGAGGCAACAGGCAGGTAACCCTTTTCTACCCAGTTAAACCAAATGCAATCTTGATTTCTTTCCTGTACAACTGAAGAGCTTCAGGAGAGGAGATGGTAATTGGCTCACTGTCTTTCTCATATTAGCCTCTGGCCAATCATTTAATGTTGTTAGATGGAAATGTAGAAGTGAAGTTAGTTTCCACTTTTTAGGCAAATGGACTTGGCAAATAAATTGTTACAGCAACAACCGTTTTGGCTCCTGGTTCAGATGTGTTCTCCAGTACTGCAGTGGTCTGTGTGGGCTTTTGCTGGTGCTTTTGTGGCAGTACCTGTGGGAATGGAAGGATCCCCAGGATGGAGCTCACCTTACATTGGAGTTAGTCACTTTGGATCTGTTTCTACAGCTCTTTAAAAGCAGCGCCTTGTGTGTGTTTCAGAAGTGTATTTGGTGTATATTTTTTGTGTGTTGACTGTTCATGGGAGCTTAAGTGATGAGGTCTGATGTAGATTATCTGCTTTTTATAGAGAAACCCCAGTCCTTGAATACAGAAATCTGCTCCAGTCTTGTGAAAACCGTAGCACACAATGGAAATATAAGCACAGTTACAATTAAAGCTTTGTAGGCTTCACAGATTTTGGAGTCAAATGGGGCTGGGTGCAGACTTTTCCAGGGTGAAATGCAACCAAGTTATGGCTTTCAGCAGTTTAATTTGGGACTTTGATGCCTATGTCTCACATTGACTATGGAGAATGTCCTGGGGAATCTTACCCTTTACTAGAAGAGATTATTAGTAAAAACTCTGCTTAGATGATGTGATCAGAAAGTGAAAAAGAAGTCTACAAGTTAGAGTGCTAGAAGGACCATGAATAGTCAGGTAGTGTCCTACCTTTGAGCTCCAATGACTACATCTCTTTTCAGTGGTAAATCCATGAGTCAGAAATTACTTGAACCTGGGAGTCCATAGCATCCAGCACTGATATCCTAAGTGTGGCTTTATCTTTAGGTGACCTACTGTAGAAATTTGCTGTGTGATTTGCTGGGTGCCTGGGATCACAGGCAATTTTTGAACCTTTCCACAGTGTCATCTTTGTAAAGAGATGTTAAGAGCAGCTTAGAGGTGTTCCCAGTGAGACATTTCAGCAAACGTGAAATTAGGATCTGGTGAGATGGAAGCGTTCAGAACTAGCTGAGAAGTACACAGCTGCACAGCCTGTCAGTTGCACAGGCTGAGTGTCAAGCTGAGGCTTCCATTCAGCTGCCTCACCAGAAATGCAGTAGGGAAACAAATTTCCAAAGACTGAACAGCATGGCCACCTGGCTGATAACTGTGGCTGGACGGGGACATGGGCCTGTGTTTTCAGCACAGAACCCTGGGAGTCAGGAGAGAAGTTTCCTCAAGGAGGAACTGGAGCAGAGGAGCAAGAGGCACACAGTTTGCCCCAAGAGTGAGGAATGAGGCTCTGAAGGCTGCTGGGCCTGTGACTTAATGTGGGTCATCTTGAAAAGTGTTTTACAGAGCAGCTGGGGAGTAGAGCAGCCAAGTGGCAGCTATGGCTTGCTGCTCATCTTGAAGCTCCAGATCTCAGGTTACAGGCACTGAGCTTGAGCAGGGGGAGGAAAAGAATCTCTTCTCCTTATCCTTCTTTTCCTTTCTTTACTACTCGTCCTTTTTAGAAAGGTGGACTTGACAATTCTCCCTAAAGCACCACTATCCCCTGTCAGAATCCAACCAAGCATTTTGTGACTGCAGTTTGTGGGCTGTCCGGGGCAGCCCATGGGACTGTTGGTGACCTGGAGCTGTTTGCGACCTGGAGCTGTTTGCAAGGGCTTGAAGGGGAGTGAGGTCTTCCAACCTCAGTCCAGAGGCAGAAAGCTGCTGACATTTGCATATGCGTACACACATGTACATCTCTCCCTATGTGTGCCTGTATGCATATATCTATTGATATGAAATATGCATATATCTATATATAAAAGCCTCCTGTTTTAAGCATGCTGGAGTGTGAGTAGGAAGGAAGAAGAGATTGTGAGAGCCAGAGGAGACAGTTGTAGACAGTAGCTCTAGTTGACAGCTCAGTGAAAACCCAAGTCCAGCTTAGGAATAAACCTCAAGTGGTCCAAGTGGACAGGAGCTGTGTGCTGTGAATGGGTCAAAGAATCATGTAACCCCACAGCCAAGTGATTCAGGAAGAGATGAGCAAAACTCAGGCTGCACAGGAAGAATTTCAGGGACAGAGTTTGCCTCCCAAGTAAAAGGGAAGTAATGAAAAGAATGTGAGTGAATGGCAGAGCTGCTGCTTTTGTAATGAATAATGTGTGTATCAATGGAAAGTTATGCAGTAAAACATAAAATTTAGTTCTTTTACTCTGAAAAAAGAAGTTAAATCCCTGCTGTCTTTTATTAAACCCATTTATTAACTTCCTGTAGGTATGAATTAGGAGCAGCTTTGTTCATTGGATGGGCTGGAGCTTCACTCTGCATTATTGGTGGCAGTATATTCTGCTTCTCAATAACTGAGATCAGTAATTCTCCAAGGTAAAACACAAATTGTACCTACTGAAAGAAGTCAATACTAGCACCTTTCTACCCATTCTATGTATGTCACTTAATTTTCTTTTCCAAAACACTTTATCATGAGATTCAGGACAAAAAGATTGTATGGATGAAAGAAAATAATGAGATTTAAGGATAATGCTGTGTCCATGATTAGTGCAATTAAAATCTACTGCTTCAGAACAAATACTTGTATTTTGTAGATACACTTCATAAATTAACTACAGTTGGAAAAAAAAACACAACAGCCTACTCACTGATGGAGAAGCAGTGGTCAGGCCACTTTACAGGTGTGAAGAGACAGGTTTTTCTAATCCCAGATCACCAGATAAAAAGTGAGAAAGGTCAAGGACAGTGATGGTGGCAGTAGAACTTCCAGCAATACAAGTGGGGTGATGATGAAGAGGCATAGCTGGAGAGTAACTATTTACCTACATCTGCCACAGCCTTAGTATTTCGTGATTTGGCCCCCATTTACTAACCTGTGAACAAGGAATATGCATATCTGAAGGGGGCCTACAAAAAAGCTGGGGAGGGACTTTTTAGGATGTCAGGGAGTGACAGGACTAGGGGGAATGGAGCAAAGCTGGAGATGGGGAGGTTCAGACTGGACGTGAGGAGGAAGTTGTTCAGCATGAGAGTGGTGAGAGCCTGGAACGGGTTGCCCAGGGAGGTAGTTGAGGCCCCATGCCTGGAGGTGTTTAAGGCCAGGCTGGATGAGGCTCCGGCCAGCCTGGTCTAGGGTAGGGTGTCCCTGGGCATGGCAGGGGGGTTGGAACTAGATGATCCTTGTGGTCCCTTCCAACCCTGACTTATTCTAGGATTTGTAGAAAAGTGAATTGCAAAGATAGATGCTGAAGGGGGAAATGTCAAACCAGAATGAGATCACATAGGGAAGGAAGGTGTGCCCCCTGCCCCTTTTCTTGACATGTCTAGGTTTGTTCCTAAATGTTTCTTCTAGGCTTTATGTTACTGTAAGGCTTTGATGTAGAGACGCTACCGGTGGGATGAGCTGTAAATGGCTCTTTCTCTTTTCTTTTCAGGAGAGGGTATGCATATAACGGAGCCACATCTGTGATGTCTTCTCGTACAAAGATCCACAACAGCATCCCAGACAAAACCCCACCAAAGCATTTTGACAAGAACGCTTACGTTTAATGGCACCCTTGGGAGATTCAAAGCGTTTGAAAAATGAGTTTGTTTCATTCAGAGTGATTTCCCCTCCCCCACCTCCAATATACTTACCACTAAGACAATGACTTTTAAAAAAACCCCAAACATTAACTTGCAGCTATTTTTTTTTTGTTGTTATCTGTTTTAAGATTGATGTTGGTATTGTCAAGTTTATACCTGGAAATCATGACCTGACATTGCTTTCTTGGGAAAAAAAAAATAAATGAGGTTATTTACCAGTTTGATAGTCATTGCTGATGGGAATGACATCACACACATGACAGTGACTGACTGCAGTGCATCATAGCAACCGTTTCTGAAATGGGTTCAGTACTGGGCAAAACAGCTACACTCCATACAGGTTAACAAGTAAATCACCACTGATGAGCAGCAAAGCACACCCTAACTGCAGCACCAGACCATGATAGTCACTGAGAATCAGCAGGCTCTTACCTCTGTATCACACTGCTGGGGTGGAAGAATATGTAATTTAGTCTCTTCCTTCTTCCTGATCCTGCAGCACTGAGTAACCGGGTGAAGTGAAAGTAAGTATGGGACCTAGGGAGGCAGGAGCAGCTACCTAGAAGAGTCAGGGTCAATTGTTACAAAATGAGTCCCTAGAGAGGGTCTTGCATGGCCTAAGAAGAATGCAAGCATGAGAAGAACACACATGGTTGAGGCCCCATTCCTGGAGGTGTTTAAGGCCAGGCTGGATGAGGCTGTGGCCAGCCTGCTCTAGGGTAGGGTGTCTCTGCCCATGGCAGGGGGGTTGGAACTAGATCATCCTTCTGGTCCTTTCCAACCCTGACTGATTCTGATTCATGTGATGGTTACCTTTTTTTTGCATGGTAGAGAAAGCAAAGGTTAAGCAAGGCTGCAGCATGTGGGGAGTTTGTGGTGGGCAAGACAACGCTCGGAAACATTTCCTATATTCCGCATTTGCTTTGTGCTGTTGGGCTCATGCCCTGCATTAGCACTCACACCTACTGGTGATGAATCACTTCTAGAGGGGTGCTTTTGTTCACTCCTGCTGGGCAGGATGCTGGGAACCTGAGCTCCAGAATGGCTGCAAGGCACCAGGTTAGGAAATCCCCAAGGGAACACCAAGTGGCCTGCTCTGACGGTGACATTTCTGAAGGGTTGACCACATAAAAGCAGGCAATACTTAACACCACAATTTTAGATAACCCTGCATTAGGTACAACAGTTCAAAACTTCAAGTAATACTTTTTTTTTAACCTGCCCATTAGAAATGTTACTGATTTTGAGAGAATATCTGTACAATGAGCCAATAAACGAGGTAAGAGATGATAAATAACTAGAGACTGTATTGTAGACTGCGTCCTAAAACCAGTTGCAAATTCAAGTCTGTCTTGAGGCTTGAACTGACAGACCCTTGGAGTTTCCCCAAATGGTCATTTGGGGACAAAGGTGTAAACATAAACAAATGAGTATTCATGACCCCATTGGTCATTTGGGGACAAAGGTGTAAACATACACAAATGAGTATTCATATTCAATAATGGTACGGTGTGATAGAAAAGGGTTTGTATCTGACCCCATCTAAACTACACTACTTCAAAGCCATTCACAGGATCACAGGATGTTAGGGGTTAGAAGGGACCCAAGGAGATCATCGAGTCCAACCCCCCTGCCAGAGCAGGACAGTAGTATCTAACACAGATCACAGAGGAACACATCCAGACAGGCCTTCAAAGTCTCCAGAGAAGGAGACTCCACAACCTCTCTGGGGAGCCTGTTCCAGTGCTCTGTGACCCTTACAGTAAAGAAGTTCCCCCTTGTGTTGAGGCAGAACCTCCTGTGCTGCATTCAGGGTTTTTCTAATTTTCCTTCACTTTTGTATTTCATTTAAATCAAAAAGCTGTTTTGTTTTTTCATGAAGGCAGCCAATATGGACAAAAGAGAAAGAGGACAGTACTTCTGCAACAGCAGGTCAGTGCTTTCCTCACTGTAGCTTGATGTTTTAAATACTTCTCCAAGTCCTGTGATTTTATAGCAAGTCTCAACTCTAATACCAAAAAAACCCCAACCAACTTAGGGTGGTAAGACACTGGAATGAGGGTAGTAAGACACTGGAACGGGTTGCCCAGGGAGGTTGTGGATGCTTCCTCCCTGGAGGCATTTAAAGCCAGGCTGGATGAGGCCTTGAGCAACCTGCTCTAGTGGGAGGTGTCCCTGCCTATGGCAGGGGGTTGGAGCTGGATGATCCTTGAGGTCCCTTCCAACCTAAACCATTCTATGATTCTAACCCACTCAAAAGAATAGCTTCCTAAAACAGGAGGCACTTAATAATAATTAGTTTCATAGCTGAGGTATTGCTTTTCATTTGGTGTTTATTGTAAACTGTGTTAGAAATGTAACATTTGAAGTCATGGAAGTATTTTGTTTAAAATGTTCACAATTGTATAGAAAGTTTGTGATAAAATACAAGAAAATATGATTAAAAAAAATTACAAAGTAATGCTCCTCAGTAAATTCTGTTCGTTGGTTAGCAGGCTTTTTTTTTTTTAACAAGACAAGTTTCAATCTTGTGTGTAAACATTTAGAGGATAAAAATCTTCACCTCAGAGAAATCAAAGAGAATTTCATCACTTAATTCACGAGAAGGAAGAAACTAATTCTCAGTTTGTAAATGGACGTGGCCAGTAATGAGTGTGTGAATATTCATGTCTCAAAGACCAGACTGGAAGACACGAGCTTTGCAAACAGGATTCTTTGTTACTGTATGACTGAGAGAAGAAAAGAACAGGAAACACTTGATGTTTCCAGCTACATTTCCAACCCCAAGAGAACCTGTGCCTCTCACCGGGAATGCAACAATTACACATCTGAAGAATCACTCCACTCTGTTACAGTGACTAAACTGCTTTTTAACGTGCTTGTATTATCAGCTTCATGAAGGCCTGTTAAAATAACAACAACAAAATTGAACCATTATTAGCACCATTTAATTTTTCAGTTTTATTACTTTAGAATAGAATAGAATCAACCAGGTTGGAAGAGACCTCCAAGATCATCCAGTCCAACCTAGCACCCAGCCCTATCCAGTCAACTAGACCATGGCACTAAATGCCTCATCCAGTCTTTTCCTGAACACTCCAGGGACGGTGACTCCACCACCTCCCTGGGCAGCCCATTCCAATGGCAATCACTCTCTCTGGCAACAACTTCCTCCTAACATCCAGCCTAGACCTCCCCCAGCACAACTTGAGGCTATGTCCTCTTGTTCTGGTGCTGGCTGCCTGAGAGAAGAGAGCAACCTCCTCCTGGCTACAACCACCCCTCAGGTAGTTGTAGACAGCAATGAGGTCTGCCCTGAGCCTCCTCTTCTCCAGGCTAAACAACCTCAGCTCCCTCAGCCTCTCCTCATAGGGTTTGTGTTCCAGGCCCTTCACCAGCTTTGTTGCCCTTCTCTGGACATGTTCCAGTATCTCAATATCTCTCTTGAATTGAGGAGCCCAGAACTGGACACAGTACTCAAGGTGTGGCCTGACCAGAGTTGAATACAGGGGAATAACCTCCCTTGTCCTACTAGCACTGTTCCTGATCCAGGCCAGGATGCCATTGGCTCTCTTGGCCAATGGCAAGATTGCCATTGTATTGACTTATGAGCTAAAATTCACACACTATGCAAGCAAACAGTTGTGGACTGGAAGAAGTCCAAAATTGCACCCAGTGAGCAAATTACAAGTGTTGCTAACATAAACACTGTTTCTCTCACAGAACACACCTCACACTACAAGCAGTTAGTGTCAGCATTATTTTCCCTTTAAAAATAACCTGAAGTATCTTTAAATAATGACACAGCTCCAACCTTTTACATATATTGAAATGTTAGGGTAGAAACTGCTATGTTAGTTCTATCTATGACTGAAGGTATTGCTTTGCCAGTAGTTCAAATATTTATCTCAGCCCGGTAGGTCACTTAAGATACATCTTGAACAAACCTGAAATCATATTACTGTTCTCCAGGCAAAGTAAGATGATTTCCTCTCTCCCTTGGAAAGGTATTAAAAAATATCCTGGATGATTAATTTTTACAATAAGGTTGGAACCTTATGTTTTAAAATTTCTAATTTAAGTTTATTGGCATCTCTGTAGATTTAGGTGTTGCTTACCTGTAAGTTCGTGCCATAAATACCATGTAGGACATTTGCATGACACAATACCAAGTACAGAGCTCTTTTCTTAAGAAATCATAGAATCAACCAGGTTGGAAGAGACCTCCAAGATCATCCAGGCCAACCTAGCACCCAGCCCTATCCAGTCAACTAGACCATGGCACTAAGTGCCTCATCCAGTCTTTTCCTGAACACCTCCAGGGACAGTGACTCTACCACCTCCCTGGGCAGCCCATTCCAATGCCAATCACTCTCTCTGGCAACAACTTCCTCCTAACATCCAGCCTAGACCTCCACCACCACAACTTGAGACTGTGTGCCCTTGCTCTGTTGCTGGTTGCCTGGGAGAAGAGACCAACCCCCACCTGGCTACAGCCTCCCTTCAGGTAGTTGTAGTCAGCAATGAGGTCCCCCCTGAGCCTCCTCTTTTCCAGGCTAAACAACTCCATCTCCTTCAGCCTCTCCTCACAGGGCTGTGTTCCAGGCCCCTCACCAGTTTTGTTGCCCTTCTCTGGACACCTTCCAGTATCTCAACATCTCTCTTGAATTGAGGAGCCCAGAACTGGACACAGCACTCAAGGTGTGGCCTGACCAGTACTGAGTACAGGGGCAGAATACCCTCCCTTGTCCTACTGGCCACACTGTTCCTGATACAGGCCAGGATGCCATTGGCTCTCTTGGCCACGTGGGCACACTGCTGGCTCATGTTCAGCTACTATCTAGCAGTAGCCCTAGGTCCCTCTCTGCCTGGCTGCTCTCCAGCCACTCCGTCCTCAGCCTGTAGTCCTGCTTGGTGTTGTTGTGGCCAAAGTGTAGGACCCTGCACTTGGCCTTGTTAATCTCATCCCATTGGCCTCAGCCCACACATCCAACCTGTCAGGGTTCCTCTGCAGGGCTCTCCTACCCTCCAACAGATCAACACCTGCTCCTAGCTTGGTGTCATCTGCAAACTTACTGACACTGGACTCAATCCCCTCATCCAGATCATCAATAAAGATACTGAACACGAACAGAAATACCATATACTAAATTATGATGTGTAATACACTGTACTTAAGTTCTCCTCTAAGTGTGTCAGTGGCTTAACAGTTATAATGTAGAAGCATGAATACGTTACCTTCCTGCCTTGGTACACCTGTCTTTGGAAGACCCCATGCATGTACCACAGATGCAGCATTTGAGTCGTTTTTGGGAACTGTCAATGCCTTCTGACCTCTATCATCTTTCATCAATAAGTCTTCTTCTATTGATGATATATCCCAATCATCTTCATCAGCATCAGTGAACTAACAGGGAGAAGAATAAACACATGCCATTTTTCCCTTGTCTGTCCAAGTTGTGCTGAGATCTTCCATAAACTCAGCAAAGTTAAACCGCTGAAGAAAAATGCACTGGTGCATGGCCTCTGTGACATCTATCACTGCAGTGATCTAAATTACATTAACTCACTATTACAGCTTCAAAGATAAAAGTGGGGTTTTTTTCTAAGTCAGGATTTTCTGAAGTGACAAGTTCTGCCAGTTCTGGAACTGGCAGAAATGGATGTTTTCAGTTATTACATGTCTAACTTAAAAGAGGATTGTCTTTTCTGAGGAACCACTGAGATGGAAAGTCCTTTCTGCATTAGAACATAGAATCATAGAATCAACCAGGTTGGAAGAGATCTCCAAGACTGCCATCCCTGGGGGTGTTGAAGAAATGCCTGGCTGAGGCACATAGTGCCATGGTCTAATTGACTGGTTAGGGCTGGGTGCTAGGTTGGACTGGATGATCTTGGAGGTCTCTTCCAACCTGGTTGATTCTATGATTCTATCTTAATTCAGCTTTTGAAAGAAGAGCTACAGCACTTCCCTACTTGACAATCAGCAATTGTTAGAAAGCTTAACCATGGAAAAGCAAAGGATGGTTTCCTCACAAAACTGAAATCTTGTTTCACTGGAGTCTCTCAATATTACAGTAAGATGCAGAAGATGCTTCTGTTGCACCGAAGAAAGCTTGAGATGCTATTTGGAAACCATGTAAGGTATGTACATGCAGAGAAAAACCAACAACTATGTGTCTGGAAAGAAGGGAAGAGAGTGCAGTAATGCTCCGCCTTGCAACACAACTCAGCTTTAACATCGCAAGCTGTTTCTCAAATACTGACAGATCTGCTCCATGCAGTGTATTATTAACATACCAGGACTCAACATTTTGCTGTTCTAAATTATCTGTGTTTGGAGGGAGTGGTAATGGGAAAGTCAAGAGTCATATATATTGAGACATGCTGGAGGAAGTTTCCTCAACATTCCTTCAGTCCCAACTGATTTGTAAAGTACGAAATGCAGAGGAGCCAGCAGTGTGCCCAGGTGGCCAAGAGAGCCAATGGCATCCTGGCCTGCATCAGGAATGGTGTGGCCAGCAGGAGCAGGGAGGTCATTCTGCCCCTGTACTCTGCACTGGTTAGACCACACCTTGAGTACTGTGTTCAGTTCTGGGCCCCCCAGTTTAGAAGGGACATCGAGATGCTTGAGTGTGTCCAGAGAAGGGCAACGAGGCTGGTGAGAGGCCTCGAGCACAAGCCCTATGAGGAGAGGCTGAGGGAGCTGGCATTGTTTAGCCTGGAGAAGAGGAGGCTCAGGGGTGACCTTATTGCTGTCTACAACTACCTGAGGGGTGGTTGTGGCCAGGGGGAGGTTGCTCTCTCCTCTCAGGTGGCCAGCGCCAGAACGAGAGGGCACAGCCTCAGGCTGCGCCGGGGGAAGTTTAGGCTCGAGGTGAGGAGAAAGTTCTTCACTGAGAGAGTCATTGGACACTGGAATGGGCTGCCCAGGGAGGTGGTGGAGTCGCCGTCCCTGGAGCTGTTCAAGGCAGGATTGGACGTGGCACTTGGTGCCATGGTCTAGCCTTGAGCTCTGTGGTAAAGGGTTGGACTTGATGATCTGTGAGGTCTCTTCCAACCTTGGTGATACTGTGAGACTGTGATACTGTGATACCTTCAAATGAATTCAGTTTTAATCCAGTGTAAATACACAGCATCAATCCAAACTGCTAAGCAGCTTCAGTAACTCACAGGCTTACTCCACAGCAATACCATCATTTCTCCATGGAGCAGCTTTCCAGCAGTATGGCCCCTAGTCTGTACCAGTGCCTGGTGTTCTTCTTCCATAGATGCAGGACTGTACACTAATCCTTATTGAACTTCATGAGGTTCACCTTCACCTATCTCTCCAGCCTGTCCAGATCTCGCTGGCTGGCAGCACAACCTGACAGGGTGTCAGTCACCCCCACACCATTTTGTATCATCAGCAAACCTGCTGAGGGTACACCCAATCCCAACATCCAGGTCATTGATGAAGATATTGAGTGGAACTGAGCCTGGTACCAATTTCTGGGGAACATCACTGGCCACAGGCCTCCAACAGGACAATGGGATACCTTATAAAGGTTTTATGGTATTGCAAGTTCTGAGGATGACAATTACTGGCTATATGTAATTAAGTTATTACTATTTAAGCTTATTAAAAAGAATGGATTTTCAGAGAAACCACCTCTGATTATCAGAGCAACCAAAATGGCAACTTGTGCTTATGTCTTCGGGCACCTTTGAAAATCCGACCCTAAAACTCAAAGTAAACTTGAACTATAGAAGTCTACATTTAAACATACAAATATGGACACGGTCCAACTTCTCTCTTGAAATGAGGAGCCCAGAACTGGACACAGTACTCAAGGTGTGGCCTGACCAGTGTTGAGTACAGGGGAAGAAGAACCTCCCTTGTCCTATTGGCCACACTATTTCTGATCCAGGCCAGGATGCCATTGGCTCTCTTGGCCACCTGGGCACACTGCTGGCTCATCTTCAGCTACTATCTACCAGTACCCCCAGGCTTTGCTGAAGTCCAGGTAGACTACATCCACAGCCTTCCCCACATTCACTTGCCACAGCTCACCTGCTAGTGCTTTTCTGTATAGCAGAGCAGATACACCGAAAAAAGACTATTTAACTGTTATTATTGAACTGTTATACTATGCTTTTGGGAATTAAGTTCTTCACTGTGTCAAATGGTTCCAGCATAAAAAAGGTATATTTTTATATATATATGTATACACACACACAGAGTTCAATTACTTAATGAAATAATGACAATTAAAAGCAATACCTTCATTTCTTTCACCTCTTCTTTCTTGATAAATGCCTGTGCAACAGGAATTCCTCCAGCTGGTTTGCTCATATTCCCATGGTTAGAAAGACTCTTTCCAACTTGTTCAGTCAGTTTTTGAATAACTGTTCCTAAAATTCATAAAATGTTACTTTAACAGCTTCCACTCACATGCAAGGAGCTTCACTATAAGCCTTTTAAAATTATTCCACAAAATAAAGTATTATGAAAAAGAAGTTTCTCTGAGGCAGAGATTCTGTCTTTATCTGCATTTGTATAATACAAATGCATAGAATCATAGAATTATGTCAGAGCTGGAAGGGACCACAAGGATCATCTAGTTCCAACCCCCCTGCCATGAACAGGGACACCCTACCCTACATCAGGCTGGACACAGCCTCATCCAGCCTGGCCTTAAACACCTCCAGGCATGGGGCCTCAACTACCTCCCTGGGCAACCCATTCCAGGCTCTCACCACACTCATGCTGAACAACTTCCTCCTCACGTCCAGTCTGAATCTCCCCATCTCCAGCTTTGCTCCATTCCCCCTAGTCCTGTCACTCCCTCACAGCTGAAAAAGTCCCTCCCCAGCTTTTTTGTAGGCCCTCTTCAGATCCTGGAAGGCAAGAAGAAGGTCACCTGGGAGCCTCCTTTTCTCCAGACTTAATAGCCCCAACTCTTTCAGTCTGTCCTCATAGCAGAGCTGCTCCAGCCCTCTGATCAACCCAGTGGCCCTTCTCTGGACATGCTCCAGCATCTCCACATGCCTCTTAGAATTGGGGCTCCAGAACTGGAAGCAGAACTCCAGGTGGGGTCTCAGTAGAGCGAAGTAGAGGGGGAGAATCACCTCCCTCAACCTGCTGGCCTCAATTCTCCTGACGCAGCCCAGGATCTGGTTGGCTTTCTGGGCTGCAAGTGCACACTGCTGGCTCCCCTAATCTGAAGTCTCTAGGTACTGCGTTAATAAACGCAGTCGCAAAAACATAAAGTGCACACCAATATTTGCACACTCAAGACCAAATGTTCTGCCTTTGTCATGCTTTCTGACACAGAAACATTATCAGGAAATGCAAAATCATGCAGATCTGTAACAACATGCATACAGAAAAGCAGTGAAAAAACCTTTTGAAGTTCTAGCAGTCGTTCCAGTTTCCTTGGTTTCGCGTTCCTCCATCCCACCCACACCGTTTTTGTTAGAAGTCTTCTGCACAGCACTGACTTTGCTGATTGATGGTTTTGGCTGCTTTTGTGGTAATTCTGGTGATGTGAAAGACTGTTTAGTATCATCTTCATCTGTTTCTTCCTCTGAACTGAATGGTGGAGTTCTAAACAAAAACACAAGCAACCCAAGGCCTTACTGGTTTTCAATGACTGCACTGCTTTATGCATCTTTAATCTTCTTTGTATTTTCCTTTTCCATAATGTGCCCTTTGGTTTTTTTTCAACAAATACATAGAGTCATAAAATGCTTTGGGTTGGAAGTGACCTCTAAGGTCATCTAGTGATGGCAAAGTGATCTCTTATCTGTATCTACGACTATTTCTGACCAGACAACTATCTTTACAAAGCAATCGATAGATACCAAGTAGGAAACATATATAACTATATATATGTAGTATATAACTACATATAGATATATACATATAGATATATACATATAGATCATATATAAATATAGATCACATACACATATAGATCATATATACATATGATATATATATATACACACACATGTATACATATAGATCAATACATAACTATATAGAATAGAATAGAATAGAATAGAATAGAATAGAATAGAATAGAATAGAATCAAGCAGGTTGGAAGAGACCTCCAAGATCATCCAGTCCAACCTATCACTCAGCCCTATCCAGTCAACTAGACCATAGCACTAAGTGCCTCATCCAGGCTTTTCTTGACACTATACAGATCAATACATAACGAGTCTTGCAAAGCAAACAAAGATAAACTTTCCTTAGATAGCAGATAGAGCAAAGTTCAAGGTCAAGGCATCTGCACCACATAAAATCTGGTAAAGGAAAATAACTTAAGAACTTTTCCATGCAGGAAATTATGAAGTAGGGTACATGATGTGAGTGGAAACTGGACAATGGTGTTTAATTTTGGTCATAGTAAGGAAGTATTAATAAACAGAAAAATTAGGTCACCAAAGTCTCTAAATGCTTTTAACAGCATCAGAAAAAGCATCTCGGAATCGAACTGAAGGAAGTAGTACCAGCAGATTTTATTGAACGTCCTTCTCTAGTTCACAACATCTGCTGAAAGGAGAATAGAATCGAATCGAATCAACCAAGTTGGAAGAGACCTCCAAGATCATTCAGTCTAACACCCGGCCCTAGCCAGTCAATTAGATCATGGCACTAAGTGCCTCATCCAGTCTTTTCCTGAACACCTCCAGGGACAGTGACTCTACCACCTCCCTGGGCAGCCCATTCCAATGCCAATCACTCTCTCTGGGAAGAACTTCCTCCTAACATCCAGCTTAGACCTCCCCCAGCACAACTTGAGACTATTCTGTTGTTGGTTGCCTGGCAGAAGAGACCAACCCCCACCTGGCTACAGCCTCCCTTCAGGTAGTTGTAGACAGCAATGAGGTCACCCCTGAGCCTCCTCTTCTCCAGGCTAAACAACTTCAGCTCCCTCAGTCTCTCTTCACAGGGTTTGTGTTCCAGGCCTTTCACCAGCTTTGTTACCCTTCTCTGGGTGCGTTCCAGCACCTCAACATCTCTCTTGAATTGAGTGGCCCAGAACTGGACACAGTACTCAAGGTGTGGCCTGACCAGTGTTGAGTACAGGGGAACATGTTGAGTATAGGAGAACATGTTGTCTTTCAGAGATTATAAATAACACACTCAAATGGAATAACACTTTAAACCAAAACATTAAGTATGCAGTCCAGAAAGCATTAAGCATTTAGTATTTTAAATATTGACAGCTTTTCTGTGGCAAGCATGTGAATGTTCAGCTACCAAAATGAGGGAACAAAACATACGTGGTACTAGATGTCTTTCTGGAAGGTTCATTCTCAGGAAGCTTCTTGGATCTAAAAATGACAAGACAAATTATTTCAAGTCTGACAGTCAAATAAATAAACATAAAGCTCATATGGAAGTAATGTGAATTCTTTGCTTAATTCTTACAATATTAGCAGGAAATCTTCACATGAGTCATGAAAACCCAAACCCACAGGACTAGGGGAACAGCACCTATAAGAACAGCATCTCTTACTTTGGTGTAGACATAGTCTCAGTGATGGCTACTCTTTGCTCAGCTGGGCGAACAGCTGTTGAAGACCGTGGCAAAGCAGATGAGGAAATTCCTAATCGACTGAACTTCTGCTTATCTACAAGAGAAGTTATCTGCCTCATTATTGGAAACAATGCCTGGCATCTTTTGTAGTTCATTTCCAAAATTAAAAGGTGTCTCTGCTCAAATCATAGTTTCACAAGGAAAGGAGAGAAAGAGTAGGTTTTTTTCCTCAAAGCAGTTCATAGTTATCACGTATAGGAGACAATATAGGAGCTAAGGTTTCTGCAGCCATGCACAACGCCAAGAAAGGAAACTGCAGAATATTAGTGAAGAATTATAGAGGAAGTTATAGAGGAAAGTTGCTAAACAAAACCTTAAATAACAGTTATAAAATGTTCAGAGAATAAAAAAACCCAGCAAAGCCATTTTAACCTTCTGAAGGAAGCTGCGGCCAGGAAACAGGTCTATTACAAGATGTTGATTTCTCTTCCAGCCTAAAGCTGAGCTGGCGTTCAAGGTACTCTCGAATGCGGAGAATTTCAGGCTCCTGCCTCTGTTTCCACTCTCTGGCAGATTCAACAGCATGCAGGATTTGATTTAAGTGATCGTTTGGGATACCACGAACGCCCTGAGGAAACAAGTGGCACTGTAAACACAGAGGCTGTTATTTCTGAGACTTTTATCTTACAATTATCTACACTCCCTCCAACACCAAAGATCACAAAGCTTACAGGATAATCATAGAAGTTGGTACTGATCACAGTAACAAATCAGGGGTGTGATGGTTTGGGTGTTACCCGCCTCCCCATTCATGTGAAATCACCCAGACCAAACTCAGCCAAGCTGGAAAATAAGAATGAAGCTTTATATTTACAGCTTAGCACAATATACAAGCAGGTGTTTACAATATACACAGCTAGATACAGAAATAGACAAGTTAAAAAGTTCATACAGAAACACAACAGCCTTCCCAGAAACCAGAGTACCCAGGAGGGACTCCAAACCACCCTTCTACCTCCTTTCCACTCCTCTACCTTATCCCACACTTTGTCTTATGTTCCATGGGAGTTTGGAGAATCAGGCATGGGGGTTAGGAAGCAGAAGGATTAGTTACACAGACAGAAGGTTAGGGAGAGAAGGGAGGCAACCAGAGCCAGAGAGCAACTATGTTATCTGTATTTGTGTTCTTGTTCTTATACATCTCAGCAAGCCTATGAGTAAAGTAGACATCACCAGTGTTTCCTTTTCACAGCCTATAATGTAATTCCTCTCACCAAAATATCCCAGCTAGGCTCAGACTAGCACAACAGCTGTAGTGATATCCTCCACAGCTGTAATTTGATGGACATTCCCTCAGGTTAATTAATTACACTCCTTTGTAACATGTGGAAATTTGGCCAGGGATTTTACAGGTTCAAGGTTGTGGTAGAAGAGTAAAAGAGAATAACAAAAAGGTGGGATGAAGATAAATAACTCTTATAAATAACTCAAAATATTCTTACTGGTTTAATTCCCAACTTTTTCAGTTTCTCCTCCAGGGTTTGCTCCAAAATAACTCGTAATTCTTTAGTTAATGAAGGGCAAGTCTTCAAAGTATTTATTAGGTAGTGGCTCATTCTACCTGCTTTATGATCACTTTTCTCAATTTCTGAAAGAATGTTGGAAAAATGCATTTAATACACATATGAAAAAGCCACAGTACACGAGACAATTAAAAGCTGCACTGAAACATGCATTTTGCTTGGAAACATCACAGATGCACATCTGCACTTTTTGTCTACATGAGGTGGTATTTAAAAAAACATCTTAGAGCTGCGTCTTGGAAGCTAGTCCATTTCAGCACCTTATACTCACCATCACAACTACCTTTTGGTTTTCTTGTTATGGAATCACTGTAAAGATGGGAGGGCAGAGGAGGGCAATGAAGTTACTGAAGGGCCTGGAAAATAAATCTTATGAAGAGCGACCGAGGGAGTTGGGGATGGATAGTTTGAAAAAGAGAAGGGTGAGGGGAGACCTCATCACTGCTACCTGAAAGGATGCTGTGGAGAGGCTACTGCTGTTCTCTTCTCACAGTGAGAGAACAAGAGGGAATGGCCTCGAGCTGTGACTGGGTGGGTTTAGACTGGACACTAGGAAACATTTTTTCACAGAAAGAGTGGTCAGGCATTGGAATGGGCTGCCCAGGGAGGTGGTGGAGTCACCGTCCCTGGAGGTGTTGAAGAAAAGACTGGATGAGGCACTTAGTGCCATGGTCTAGTTGACTGGCTAGGGCTGAGTGATAGGTTGGACTGGATGATCTTGGAGGTCTCTTCTACCCTGGTTGATTCTATGAGAGGAAACCAATCCTGGATGTGTTTAAAAGTCGTTTATATACGCTGCTTGAGGATATGGTTTAAGGGTGAACTTTGAGGAGTAGAGATAATGGTTGGACTTAGTGATCTTGGGGGTCTTTTCCAACTGGAATATTTCTGTGATAAACATCTGAGTATTCACCAACAAAGATCTTTACTTTTACAACTGTACTTGGAAACTTCTGATGGAAGAGGACTGCCTTCTGACGCTCTAAAGTTCTCTAAACTGGTATTTCAAATCAAAGCTGAACTCTAGCAGGAATCAGAATAGGACTATGACAAACTTGTTCTTGAAAAAAGCTTCAAACAAGGTAATTTTCTGATAAACTCCAGGTGAAATCCAGTCTTGACAAAGTTGTAACACTTCTAGAAGCCTTGGTAAAGACAAAACCTCAGTCCGAAATAGGTCGTTTCACAGCAGATACATGACAGCTAATACTTATCTCTGAAACTCTTTCAAGGACAAAGTTCAGTGTTGTGTTTTCCTCTATGCGGGTCTGTGACATCACACATACTTAGAAGCAGACAAAGAAGTTTCTATCTCCTTCCCTTGCTTGAAGTGTCAGTGAAGATATGAACTCTTATGCAAGAAATAAATAATCATCTAGACAGATTCTCCCATCTAAATTAAACACTGACATTTAAATTAGGCTGAAGTACCACAAGGTCACACAAGAGAGTAAAGAAACAAAGCATACCTCTCTGGAGCTTGTTTATGAAGTGTCTCTGGCAAGGTAAAAGTCTACTGAATGCTGCTTACACCAAGTAAACCCATAACCTGTGGGACCACAGTAGTTGCTTCTACTTGGCAACGGTCAGCAAAGCTAGCAAAGTGTATATAGAGAGGTCTACAATATACCCAGGAAGGTATGCTGCAAGTCACACTCCCAACTTTGCCACCTGAAATGACATGTAAGTCTTGGGCAGGAGTTTGTATCTTTATAGCATGCCTTACAGGGCAGCAGAGTCATTTGCCAGCCCACAGACAAGGACATGCACAGAGCAGTAATTCCATATTGTGACTTGCAAATGTCTTCTTTCACCACAGATGTATCATTTCGTAATTTCAAACAATGGTTGCTTAAAAAGCTTTCTGTTCACTTTTCATTTTTTCTTTAAGATAAACACTCTATAGAGGACCTAAAAAACCCTCAAGACACACAAATGATGTTCAGGATGTTTTAAGAAGTGGCTTCTGATACATCTTCAAAGGAATATTAGGTCATGAAAATTGGAAAAGCATTCAACTGCCATACTAAGAGATTTAAGTTGAACAGGAGAGAATCTGGCTGAAACCTTATTTGGCTTTGGAAACTGCACCACCAACTCAGTCCCTGACAGAAGTAGGATTAAACGTTATTTGGCTGTAGAGCTTAGTCCTAGAAGGGGCAAACTGACTGGTGAAGATACATAGGGCTATCAGACTACCCTCAGTCAAGAAGTGCATTATGCAGTGTGAAATCCTTCCAGAAAGCCAGACATGAGGCATTTTAAACTGGGAGGCTCCAAGGATCCTTCTGAAAAATCTGGTCCTTTCAGATGTTAATTCTTACAATAAAACAAATCCATCTACAATAACTTAAAAACCTATCATTACAACATAATAATGTGGGTAACGAGACTATCCACCATTACCCTAATTAATTAACTCTTCCTAATTAACTTAAGCTGAATCCTCTTTGCTGGAGCCAACTACTTAAGGAACCATTTTCTAATTAATAATAATAATAATAACAATAAAGGCCTAAATACTGTACTGAACAGCTTTGGAGACCTAAAGTCTGGTCCACTGTCTCAGGTCCTACATAACCCTATGAAATAACGTGCCAAGTCAAGAATTTTCACACTCTCCCTCACAAATGGCTGTCACTGAAAACAAAAAAATCTTGGTCTATCTTTTCAGACTGCATTCTTTCCTTCTCTTTTGTGCTGCAAGCCATGCCTTTAGGCACAGGAGGAGAATCAAAGACAATCCATCGTGAGAGAAGATGGCAAGCAAGAGAAATAGCAGAAAGAACGGCAAAAATGTGAGCAGTCTATTTCAGACTGTTGAGTCACTGGATTTTCCCTGGGGAAACCTCTCAGGCACAGATGGTATTGAAACAATTTTATTTTCAAAACAGCACCAGTGCTTTGAAATTTAAACTCATTGGCTGTAAGGTTCAAGCCTGATTTTGATTTTTGCACACAGTACAGCTTATGATGATATTCAGCTACTTGATGTTTCATCTAAAGTACTTTTATCCTTCAAGGATGCTTTCTGTTCTGTCATTGTAAATGTGGCCTTCTCCTAGTTTTCCACAGATGAAGCAGAAGAAGAGCTGCCAACACTGACCTATGTAATTTCATTTAGAATTGCATAGTCCTGTCTGGAGCTGTGACTGCTCACAGATAGGTGTAACTTACATTACTTGCAGAAGTATCTTTGGTGCATTTATGAAAGTAGGGAAGCTTCAACCTTCACCAATTTCATTCTATCTGAACTCATTCTCTTGTACAGACTTTGAAAAAGGATCAAGCACACCTTGCAATAGCATTGGAATCAAAAATTTCCTAGTAAGGGAGTATTCCCCAGCAGCTATTTTTGCTGTTTAGCTGAAATGCCTTTAGCCATATGGAATATGCCTGCTGTAAAGAGTCAGCCAGATTGTCACAAAAACACTTTGGTAAGGAAACAATAATATTGACAAGCACCACTAGGAAACAGGAGAGTAACAGCCACCCAAATCACATAAGCATACTGATATACAATGAAAAATACACTAGGTATCAAATAATACTTATTTTTGTTTTCTGAAACACATGCCACTATATTTCAAGCTAAATCAGCCATTACCTTTTTCCTCTTCTGAAAGCTCCTCTATGGGCTCCAGCATATGCACCAAGGGTGCCTGCTCTAATAACGAGGAAGAACAGGAACACCAGACAAACAGGACAGAAGAAGGTCAAGGTCCAGAGCGGGAAAGTTAGGCAACAAGAAACACACTGAAACAAATCTATGCTGTCAACTTTCCTGATTGCTGACAACTTTCTTAACAATTACAAACCCAATGTAATGTGTCTCTTTGCTGCATCAGTGGCACATTTTTGTAGAGGAGACCGTAACACAACAGTCACTTCAGGAGGGACTCAGCTGCCCAAGCGTGGATGTCTTAAAACTGATGTATCAGCACAGGGCTGGCTGATATATCACACAGCTACAGAAACATTTGTGCCCTTTTGGAATGGCATCCCAGAGGCCAGGCATCTACAATGACACAACTATCTGGGATAAAGTAAATGAATAAATGCTGTCATTCCTTCCTTGTAAGAAACAACTGTAACATTTGTTTTAAAATCTTGTTTATGTGCAGTTTGAGGCTAAAAGGTACAAAAGGCAAGTGAAATGGGCAGCCAGAGAAATCCTCAGAAACATATTGAAAAAAAATATGTTAACTCCTTAGTTCACATAATTATGAAGTACTGAGCTCCATACATGTAAGGCATAAGAGAAATTTTATGTGTGTGTGTGTATAGATATATAAAATTTCCTTTAAGACCAATTAAACAATCTTCAATCACTCCAATACAGTGAGATTCAGTATTACCACATGCCTTAAAGAAATCTTGAACTGTCCTCTGCAGAAAATAGCTTCCTAGACACACCAACATTATCATTCTATAGGCTGTCAGGTACAATGTGCTTTATATAAACAAAACCAGAGTACAGTTTATTGACAACTTTACAGACTTCAGGTACAAGAAATGCACAAAAATGCTTATATGTAGATTGATAAAAATGCAGGTCTTTAAAATGTTAATACTCAGCTTCAAAAAAATTACTTCACTGAAAACCAGAACCTGAGTTTCTTCCAGGGTTTATGATAAAACCAGAGATATGCCAACTATACTTTTAACATTCAACTACTAGCAGCATAGAAGAAAAGAATTTATTGGCCAATATTTTAGGCCAACATCACACATTTGCCCCAAGCTTCACAAGACACCTTTGGTACTATAAATGATTGTTACACTGCACGGGTAGGAGGTGAGAAAGTGACACTGCAGTAAAGATGCCTCCTCTTTGGCCCTTCTCATGCAATTACATATGAACATGGATGCACTTTGGCAAGCAACCACAATGAAGTGAGCACTCAGAGCAAAGTGGCAGTCACATCTCCAACATTCCCTATATGAGGAAGACTAAAACCAGTGGTATAAATGCTGAAGTATGGGAGCTGCTCTCTCCATGTTTTCCATACTTGTATATGCACATACTGATATATGTACATATTCATATTCCATACTTGTATGTGAACATGTTTGGTCTCTCACCAGCTTCTCCAAGCAGGTTACCAGAATTAAGATTTGCTCCAGTATAACTTACACTAAATAAGAAGTTCTTAAAAAATGCTTCTTACAACATCAGAAGATGCCAAAAAGATGCAAATGTCAATATAATTCATGGAAACACTTGAAAGGAAAACTCTGTGACACAAACAGGCTTCTGGTCTTTCAGTCTCTATGGATGTAAAATTTAACAGCAACCAGAGTATTCCTGGGCTTTACACCATGATCTACTACTGCTGTTGGTGCTGTGGCCCTGCACCATCTAACATTTCTCCAACGTTCAGGAACAGTTTGGGATCCTTACCAAAAGCCTGTAGTGAGCCTACGCTCACTGGAGTGTTGGAGAATAGAGAGAGAAGCACAGGTGAGATATTCTGGAGGGATTTAATGATCTAATTTAGCTGCATGGGCTTAGGTCTCCAAGTTTCTTGGCTGGATTTACTGACAGTAAGCCAGTTGCTGTGTAATTGGATTTAATCTACACATTTTACCTGTACTTTACTCAAATGCAATCTGCTTAAAGGAGCTGACTCATCTCTGCACTAGCCTTTGTGAAGTAACTTAAGAGGAAAAGCCCAGCTGTCTCCAGAACTCAGGTCTGATAAAACCTGTTGATCTGGCATAATGGTATATGCTTCTCTTCTTCAGTATACTACTAACAGAGGAAGTTAAAAAGTTGCAAGAGCAAACCCCAAAATGTACTATTGTTACATGCAATATTGTTGTCTGTTGATGATAGAAGGCACAGCATACTAAGACATGAGGCAGTGCAACACCAACTTCTCCAACATAAGTGGGCCTTCTCTTGCTCTTCGCACTGTACACATTCTAAGAGATATAGATTAAACATCACATTGAACTCCAATGTAAGAGACAGTGGCTTGGTTCACCACTCCTCTGGTTTACAGACAGGTGTGGAAATACTTTCCCTTAAGGATCCTTACATTTACCAGAGATACACTTCTAGACCTCTGATTAGACCCCTTAGCTCTTACCTCAGCTCTAAATATTACCAAGCTTATTTTTAGGAAACATTTGACTACCCAACTAGACCTCAAACCTGTATATGGCAATTTTTGCTAACTTCAAATATAAAACAAAGTTGCTGATGCAGACTGAAATCCTAACTACTCTGAATTCCTCTAACCTCCTCAAGTTCATCCAACCTTTTTGCCCAAAATCTCACCAAGCCATCAGCCGATATGAGCCTTAAACAAGTATCCACTCCAACTTCTGACTGAAGTAGGATCCAGTTATCTTCCTGTCAATTATCAGTCCTCATCCGAAGTTCAGCTATTCGTACAGCACTGTTTTACATCAACATCTTCAACGTTGGGATTTGCTGGCCAGGATCTTACTCCTTGCTTTCAACCTAGCCTGAGTGTTGAACCTAGACAGACTGCTATCTTCCTTTTCAGACTCTCACCTAGAAGTAAACTATTTGTTCATAACCACTTCTCACTTCCCCAACCCCAGCTAAACACTGAAACTGTGTCCTTGCCTTACTGGAAGTGGATCCTAGGAGCACTGAAGCAAGGCAGAAGCTATGTTGTGCTTCAGCAGATCACCTGCTTTGAACTACCAATGTACTGGCAGAACTGAAAAATACATTAGTCTTGTGAATAAGATGCAACCTTGGTTATATTTTGTTCACCCACACAATCTGAACCCTGCCTTTTACTCATCTCCACTCCTTTCTTGGCTATAAAATAAGCCATAAATTTCAACTTCAAGCTTAAACCTATTCAATTAGACGATGCTGTTGCTGCCTTGGTTAAGTGATCCTTCTTAAGTCAATCATAACTTTGTTTTTCAACCGATGCCTGTCCAACCCTAACCCAGGATCAGTGATCCTTGTAAAATCTTGGATTAGCAATATCCAGATGCCTCTGGGTGATACTATTCCTTTGCAGATTACCCTGTTGTGCAGCAACTTCTACTGGCATGAACCACCTTAACTCCAAACCTAATTGAGGTGCTGGAACGTGTCCAGAGAAGGGCAACAAAGCTGGTAAGGGGCCTAGAACACAAAGCCTATGAGGAGAGGCTGAGGGAGCTGGGGTTGTTTAGCCTGGAGAAGAGAAGGCTCAGGGCTGACCTCATTGCTGTCTACAACTACCTGAAGGGTGGTTGTAGCCAGGTGGGGGTTGGTCTCTTCTCCCAGGCAATCAGCAACAGGACAAGGGGATACAGCCTCAAGTTGTGCCAAGGGAAGTATAGGCTGGATGTTAGGAGGAAGTTCTTCACAGAGAGGGTGATTTGCNTATTCTATTCTATTCTATTCTAATTCACTCAGTTGTCCCCAAGGGTCCCACACTTGACCTTAACCAAACAGTATTATTGCTAAATTCTACACGTAGCCCAGGGGCAAATTCTAGACACATCTTCCCCAAAATGTCATCAGCCATCCTCAGTTTCAAATGAAGCCTTTCCTTTCCTGTCAGGATGAAACATAACTAAATGTCAGTCTCCAACATCAGTCCTAATGGAAGCTAGTTAAATTCATCTCACTGGCCTAAATCTAGCCACTAGCTATCATTAAGACCAGCAACCTTAAGGTGATCTCCACAACAATATGTGTGTGTCACCTCACATCTTCCAAAATACCTCTTCTGGCAGATATTATGTGGAGAAGCAGATGAAGTGTTTCAAAACTACACATTGCCTTAATTTCTTCAGTGGATAATTATGCTACTGAAAAATTATGTGCCCAGCACGTTTTGATTAATGATTAAATACCTCTTTTAAATGATATTTGAAGGTAACTTCTATACAGGTGGGATAGGAAAATATATTTAACAATAATGAAGAATTCAGACTGTTTGTACTTCAAACATACTGTATATTATTTCTCTGTTCTTATCTACTAGTCTGAAAAAAATCCAATATTATAGAATCATAGAATGGTTTAGGTTGGAAGGGACCTCAAGGATCATCCAGCTCCAACCCCCTGCCACAGGCAGGGACACCTCCCACTAGAGCAGCTCGCCCAAGGCCTCATCCAGCCTCACCTTAAACACCTCCAGGGAGGAAGCATCCACAACCTCCCTGGACAACCCATTCCAGTGCCTTACCACCCTCACTGTAAAGAACTTCCTCCTAACATCCAGTCTAAATCTCCCCTCTTCCAGCTTAAACCCATTCCCCCTCGTCCTAACATTACTAGACCGTGTAAATAGTCCCTCCCCAGCTTTCCTGTAGGCTCCCTTCAAATACTGGAAGGCCACTATAAGGTCTCCTCGAAGCCTTCTCCTAACTATTCTGATAGTAATATTGGGAAAGTAGTCTTCTGGCCAACATGTAAAGGAGAAACCATGTCTGCTTACTGCAAAAAGTCAAAGTGTTGCAATTATCTTATCTCCAGTGATCACCCACAGTAAGCACTTCGTACTTGCAATAGGAAAAATGAGGATAAAATGTAAAACTTATTTGCTGTAAATTGCTGTATTTCTTAAAGATGTAACTAATGTAAGCCATGGCTATAATCATTATACACTCCTTCAAGTTATACTTAAATTTCACATCCAAAGAGGAGCCTGACCATCTGTGGTACCTGCAATTCTGATCATCACCTTTGAATCAATGAGCATCATGTATTTTTCTCCAGACTAATAAGTGGGAAGCCATGTACTGCACATAAGCAGCATAAATCTTAATTTTAAATCAATATTCTTAAAAATGATAAATTTTTAACACTTACCTGAAGCCTCTAAGTTAGGAGCCTAGTCATCTCAGACTCCTACTGTCAATGAAGAGATACAGGCAACTTCAAAGAGCAATTCAGATCTTAGTTCAGCTGAATCAGACTCTGAAGGTGCCCCTTTTCTTTGTTAACTGCCTACTTCAACTGAATTTTCCTCAGATGCTTCAGTTATGTTTCTAATGACAGCTGGGCCTTAATTCACATCATGTTTTAAGACTGAGACACAGCTTTTAACAGGAAATATCTTTGCTTCTAACCACTGTCCTCAATTCCATCTAATATCAGTGACCTAACAAAGATTAAATAATGAACAAATATCAACATTCTAAGAGGAATACAGAAACCAAAGCCTGATTTTTAAATATGATTTTTAAAAAAATCTGTTACCATTACTGAAGTAAAGACTTTGAAAGTAAGACTTTAATTACATCTGCACAAAGCCCTATAGCTAACTCAGAAACAGAGAGAAGAATCACCAGCCAGGATGGCACTGAAGGCACACTATTAACTCTTGCAAGAAATAAGTGAGTAACATTTCAGATGTGCAGTATATGTATCAGGAGGCAAAAGCTTCCAAACAACTTTAAAAAGTCTACTTAATTTCACATTAGAAAGCCTTTTCCAGAATTACTTTTTTTCAAACAGAAAAAAGGAAGATATTCTGTATACAGGCAATTGTTTGGTAAGAAAGCTACATCTCTCATTATTTCAGGAATGTTCTGTGCTAAATAAACAAGTGTACAAAAGTTATCTGCAAGTGCTTTCATTTTCAGAGTGGCGTAAGATGCAGCCATGATATCTTAATTCAGAATGCAAGCTGATCCCTTGAGGAGCCCTAAAAATGCTGGGAAAGACACTATAACTTCTGCTAACCTTTATATCCAGAAATTAGGTAAGGTAAATTAAAAAAAAAGAACAAACTCCAGAGGGAAGAAAGGGGACAGACAGAGAGACCTGCAGAGATAAATAAAATAATCATCAGCAAAGGTATTTGAAGGAAATATCTTCTTTGAGGTTTCATAATAAAGCGATAGTGAAACTTTTGTGTCTCAATGGCAGGAACAGCCTTTTCTATCTTGAGAAGTTTCAAAAGGTGTCACAAACTTCATACTTGAAGCAGCAAGAAATCAGGAAAGATATGAATGAGCTGATTTAAACTGTCTGCATACAGAAAACACTACAGTTCAAAGAACTGTTGCTCCTCAGTACAATGCAAGTAAATGCACTAAGAAAGCAATCCTTAACAAACTTGGTTTGTAAGCCCTTAGCAACAATATTCTTCATAAAATTCATTTCTTAAATGCACAACAATAGCTAAGCTACTTGCTGTGAGATCTCTTAAGCAGAACCAGCACTGAATAGAGCAATGAAGCTGGTCTGAATGCAAAAGAATGAGACTGATACCATTACTGATAATCAGTATTTAATATATTATTACTTTTCTGCACTAAACATTTCATCGACATAGTTTCACTTTAAAATCTTCATGCAATGAACTACTAACCTTGCATAAGTTAAAAATAAATCTCTGTATTATTCAAATTTAAAAAAAAAAACACTAAATAATAAAATCTATTTTGCTTTGTTTAGTAATTCTTGTCACAACTAGTATTTTGAAATCAACACTCCATCAGTTTTTCATTCCTCATCAAGTTATCAAACCTTTTGTTGTACACTGGCCCCTTTCCCCATTTGCTTTTTTACAACTTTGTGAATTTGTTGAAAAAGAAAAGTTCTGTGTATTTTCTTAGACAAATTCCCTTTCACCTCCCTCTGACTTGTTTTACAACTAAGAGAAATAATAATAAACTCCCACTATTTAATTATATTTAAATAACTTGTATTAGTAAATATTTTATCATGTAAACATTTTACTTGCTCAGAGTTGACTTTTCATTATTTTCCTACTTAAAATGAAAATAAAGAATTAGTCACAGAATACTGTCATGGTGTGGTAATAGTAGTAACAATATTCTCCATTACTTTGCCTACTGAGAAATAAAAACTACTTTCACAAAGTACAAAACAATGTAAAACGAATTTTATCCCTTCCCACCCACTTCTGAACAATATCATAATTTCACAACTTAAATAATCACAGAATCACAGAATGATCTGTGTAACCACATATATACTCAGAAAGAACTATCTAGATGGGATGACTGTCTATTCTTATTGTTACTTCTGCATGTTTTCCTCTTGCCACTTGAAATCACATGAAAAATAAAACATTTCAAGGCTTACAAACATCTCCACGTTTCCCTATACAAATTCCAGTACATGCAGGTACCAGAGAAGCACTTTTAACCAATATTTTATTTCTTCATTTACCTTAAAGTGCTTCAATACCATACACATGCTAGGAAATAGTCTCAAATTATTTTCTTTCGGTTTTCACATATTCTTTTCAATAGTGCATCTTCAAAATTACTCCATAAGAATTCTCAGTGCTGGCTTTCTCCCAATGCAACTGCTCTTACAGCTCTTAATTGACATGTAACACATTTCAGAAGACATTGAGTTCGATTTGAAAGACCTGGATCTGGACTTTTCAAAAATACTTACCATACATCACTGGTAGACTTGGTTTAGATTCTCCAAGATGCTCTACAGCAGTGTTCACTGCAACAACATAAAAATAATAACTAATGTAAATGTATTATAGCAAACAGTAAGGATTCTTAAATGTAACAATATTTAATCATATTTGCACATTACATAATTTTGGGCTTTCATGGGGAAACCCCCTCAAAGGAATAATTTACAAGGTAAACAGATACAAATAAGTCTCTATATATGCTTAACATTTTTAAATCTTCCACAAACAGGAAAAGAATCTAATAACTAAATCATCACTGCACTGGAATGTGATCATCTCTCCAGCCATGTCTGCATGCTGCTTTGTGTCCCATGGAAAAAGCCAGGGTCCAAAGCTTTTAGTCAAGTCCAGCCCCATCAAGGTTTGTATTCACCCAAAACAATCGGCTCTATCCATGCTTCCCATCAATTAGCACAAACCCTACCCGTATCACATACAAAGCATAGTCTAGGAATGAACTATCACCTCAGTTCTACATTCCTCAGATCAGTTTGAGGCCTAGGAGCACATTTGCTTGTGTGCCATGGTCTTAAACTTACCTCTGCTTCAGTGTGACTGAATGTCACCAGTCATTTGCAGCTGAAAAGCCATATAATGATACTGTTGCTAAGCTCTCTTCAAATTAATCTACTCCTTGTTATTAAATCCAGTTCAAGCCAATGTCTTGCTAACAGTGCAAGACAGTTCAGTTGTCATTCAGTTGTCATTATCTACTGTAATAAATTCAAGTCACTGCAACTGCAGCATCAAATATGCAGGTGTTTGTGATGCAGGACTGCAACCTAAAACACCATTATCAGTTTTAACTATTTGCAATGGACTTTGGATGTTGAAGTAGTGCAGATAAAAATATAGGAGTTCTTCAAATTCTTTGAGTATCTGTATCTTAACTGACAAAATCAATTTTGTTTCCTTTAAATATCTTTCCCCTTTGAGTTTTGCAGCCTAAGGACAGTCAAGCACCAAAGAACAATTAAAATGGCACTTCATAAAGCAAAGCCAGAAGTTGTTTATGTAACACAAAAAAAAGTTGCTTTATCTCACGTGTCTACTCAAGCAATCAGCTTTGCATACTAGAAGTCCTTACTGCTGCTTAACATGAACTTTGCAAATCATGGCATGGAAACAGGTAGGCATCCTGTGAAATACAAATAGATTGCCAGTACTGGTATGATTTCAATATTTAGCTACTGAAGCTGATGTTTATATGTGCATTTGTTTCAGTCAAGCTGCTGAAATCATAAACAAAATCTGATTTCTCTAACAGACTGTACTTACCATCAAAAGGCTTAACGCTGGCAACTGATCTTGTGGACAATTCAACCTGTAAGAGAAAAGACAGATACATGGTGGTAAGGCACTGGAACGGGTTGCCCAGGGAGGTTGTGGATGCTTCCTCCCTGGAGGTGTTTAAGGTCAGGCTGGATGAGGCCTTGGGCGAGCTGCTCTAGTGGGAGGTGTCCCTGCCTGTGGCAGGGGGTTGGAGCTGGATGATCCTTGAGGTCCCTTCCAACCTAAACCATTCTATGATTCTATGATTCTATGAATAGTTACAAATGTAAATGCTCAGTATCTAGAAATGCACATTTAGTTCGAAATACCTAGTTACAGTGCTATCCTGTAACATAAATTATTATGATTTGGGGAAGAAAATACACTACTTTTGCAGAACTCTATTCTACTGCTAGCAAACATTTCATTCATGCTGGAAGAACTCTTGAAGACTTACTTCTGTTTGTTGTCTTAAGTGAACTCGTGCTTTGTACAACTTGTTACTGCAAGCTATAAAATGAAATGAGAGGGAGCTTATGGGCTACTTCAGTACTTATTGTTCCAATACTTGATGCTTCAGCAATTCATGTTTAGTTTGCCAGTCTGGTGCCACTCCAGAGAAACACTTAATTACACATCTATTTTAAATGTACAAACTGGACTCCTGTCTGCTCTACAGCTTTGTCTATTTCACACCCAAGATGTGCACTGAACAAAACTGAGGTAGCACAGGAAACAAGCTGGCTGTAGTTCAATCTAAAGAAAACAGAAAACTTGTGAATCCCATATAATTAACACAGTGTTCTGCACTCTAGATCCCAAAAAAGAAGCTAAACTCAAACTACATAGACACATGGTCAAGGTTAACTGGAGCTGACACAAAATACCAAACCTCGGTCCTGTTCTATTTATCAGCTTGATTATAGTCAGTAATGCTTCAATTCACATTCCCCCCCAGTTTGGATTCTACAAGTGTTAGCTATTTCCAAAGCCCTTCCAGTTTCCAGGGAATGAGAATGTATATATTCACAACTATACTTAAAACTCAGATCTCTCCCAAGCTATTTAACATGTGCAGTTACACAGGCTTGTTGTAAAATATCACTTTACTACAAGACCTTTGTGTAAGATTAAGTCCTCTATTGCTCCAACTATCAAATCTCTCAAGGTGGAGAAGTAAAAGCATTTAAGCATAGGTTTGACATTAATCTCAAGGAAAAAAAGTGTTGATTTATAAAGAATAAACTACCTAGTAGAGGAAATGGTTGTAAAGAGCACATAATCATGCCATAGTCTAAACTTCAGACCACCCAGACCTTTACACATCAATCACCTCAAAAAACCCTGGTTTTAAGACGAAACAAGTAATTTCCAAACAAATAAATTCATAGAATCACAGACTATATCAAGTTGGAAAGGACCCATAAGGATCACAGAGTCCAACTTCCTCCTCCTCACAAGGCTACCTAAAACTAAGCCATACAACTAAGAGTGCAACCCAGAAGCTGTCTGAACTCTGACGACTTGGTACTGTGACCACATCCCTGGGAAGCCTGTTTCAGGGATCAGCCAACCTCTCATTGAAGAACCTTTTCCTAATGTCCAGTCTGAGCTTCTTCTTACACAGCTTCATTCCATTTTTTCATGTGCTCTTACTGGTCACCATAGAGAGGAGATCAACACCTCTTTCTTCATTGCCCCACTTGAGGAAGTTGTAGGCTATGATGAGGTCACCTTACAGTCTTTTCATCTCCAAGCTGAACAAACCAAGTGACTTCAGTCGCTTCTCTTAAATCTTGCCCTTGAGGCCTTTCACCGTCTCAGTCACCCTTCTCTGGACACACTCTTAATAGCTTAATGTTCTTACACTGAGACACAGTACTCCAAGTGGGGCTGCACTAAGTGCAGTGCACAGGGAGAAAATCACATCTGGATTTTGAAGCCATTCCTACTAAATTGTGTTCTAATTCCTGATTTACATTCCTGTGTTGCTCTTCCAGATCTAATCTCATTTATCAACAGTTTCCAAAGTGTAACCAAAATAGTACAGCAGTAAAACTGAGAATGTTAAATAGGCAACCAGAGACACAGCAAATGCTAGCAAAATATGTCTGTGTACTATGCTCTCTGAAAGAAACTGCTTCACAAAACAGACCTGCTTCTTCAGAGTAATATTCAGATCACTTTGCTCTTGAAGCTTCTGCCTTAATTCTTCTGTTCTCCTCTTGTAAAAGCCTACTTTTTTGTTCATATCTTCTCTTGACGATTTAAGCTTCTGAATTTGTGACTGCAGCTAGAAAGCAATCAGAAGAAAAGTAACTTCATATCAGTATTATATAAAATATTTTAATGCTATAAAGTTTAAAGAGAGAGTGTCATGCTTAAAATGTAAACTTTCTTTCATCAAAACATTAATGTCTCCTGTGATTTCATTTGGACTTGCATTTATTACAAAACAGGTGCCCGGATTACTTTTTATTTACACAAGGAAGACTACCTCAATCTCTATGTGAAGAAACATACTGCTGCTGAGACTGCCTAAAAGTGGCTTGCAGAAAAAGAGTGTAATTTTACCAACAAAGTCAAACATTGATATTTTAAGGACATGAACTGTGAATTGGCACAATGAACTTAAGGTACTACCTCAGAACGTAGAATAAAGAGAACAATATTTTAGGTGCACCATCTCAAAAGTCATACTTACATTACTCCTCCCTTATTCTATTCTTGGGTGTATCATTAACTTTTGGGGGAATGTTCCATGGTTCCTCCTCACTGCTTTCTTGCCAGAGGAGGAGAAGCATTGGTCAGAACACTATGATCTGCTCAGTTCTTACATGGTCACGTGGATGAAAGGAAAATGAAGAGAAAAATCAGCAAGAGAAAGAAAGCAGGAAAGAGATTAAAAAGAAATGCAGACATAAAAAAAAAAAAAGAAATCTGAGGAATAAAAGCTTTGTATAGTAAAATATATAATCTGATGCAAATTAAAATGCCATGGTGTTTTTTTCCTGGAAATGCTGAACAGATTCTGCATTAGAAAGCACAAGACAAGCAGCAGCAGAGAAATGACAGAAAAGAGAAACAAAAAAAAGGAGATTTGAGACACAAGCCATAGGTCCATGGTAGCTAAAAGTATAGGGTAGATGAAAGCTACGTGTTGACAAGTTGTATTTCAACTATCCAGCACATACATAACACAACAAACACTGCATAACACAGTGCTCACAGAATGATCTGCAAACTCCACAAAAAACAGTCTCATGTGTCTGTCAGATCCTGTCTGGATGGCTGAACCCAGAGAGAAGTGGTGAACAGTGCCACACCCAGTTGGAAGCCAGTCACTAGTGCTGTCCCCCAGGGATCAGTGTAGGGCTCAGTCCTGCTTAATATCTTCACTTATGATCTGGACGAGGGGACTGAATCCTCCATCATTAGGTTTGCAGATAACACCAAGTTGGGAGCATGTGTCGATCTGATAGAGGGTTAGAAGGACTTTGCAGAAGGACCTGGACAGGCTGGACAGATGGACACAGTCCAACATCATGAGTTTTAACCAATCCAAGTATCAGGTGCTGCACTTTGGCCACAACAACCCCAGGCAGCACTACAGGCTGGGTATAAAGTGGCTGGAGAGCAGCCAGGCAGAGAGGAACCTGGAGGTACTGGTCAACAGTTATCTGAACATGAGCCAGCAGCGTGCCCAGGTGGCCAAGAAGGCCAATGGCATCCTGGCCTGTATCAGGAATAGTGTGTCCAGCGGGACCACGGAGGTCACTCTGCCCCTGTACTCAGCATTGATTAGGCCATGCCATGAGTATTGTGTCCAGTTCTGGGGCCTTCAATTTAAGAAAGATGTGGAGGTGCTTGAACATGTCCAGAGAAGGACATTGAGGCTGGTGATGGGGCTGGAGCAAAAGCCCTATGAGGAGATGCTGAGGAAGCTAGCATTGTTCAGCCTGGAGAAGAGGCTCAGGGGAGACCTTATTGCTCTCTACAACTACCTGAAGGGAGGCTGTAGCCAAGTGGGGGTTGGTCTCTTCTCCAAGACAAACAGTGACAGAACAAGAGGACACAGTCTCAAGCTACGCCAGGGAATGTTTAGGCTGGACATTAGGAGGCAGAAGTTCCTCACAGAGAGAGTGACTGACCATTGGAATGGGCTGCCTGGGGAGGTGGAGGAATCATCATTCCTGGAGGTGTTTAAAAGGAGACTGGATGAGGCGTTTAGTTAATTAGAAGGGTTAGGTGATAGGTTGGACTCTATGATCTCAAAGGTCTTTTCTAACCCAGTTAATTCTGTGATTCTTAAAGGATAAATTCAATTTCAGCCCTGGTATTAACTGATACAAGATCCTAGCATAACAAATAGTGTGATAATAAGCCCATCTAAGTGAATGTACTCTTATAAACTCGCTATGCAGGCTTTCTAACCCAACAGATGTATTACAGCATACCAAGAACTACTGACAGAGTACAAAAATAAAGAAAAAAATGTCTCTTATTATTTTAATTGCTTTACCTCAAACTTTTCTTTCTCATGTGCATGAGAAAAGGCCTTCATTCTAGATGTCCACTTATTTTCCTGCATAAAATAAACCAATATTAATTCCTGTCAACAACACATCAAAATTTAGTTCAAAATGTGCAGCTTTATTTTTCTAAATGAAACATAAACACAGAAATTGTTATTGATGATAGGAAACTTGAGTAAGCCCAGATTTCAGAGGTAGAACAATCACCAGTGTATCTTACACATCTGACTGTGGCTTTCTTAACAAGCACTCTAGAAACAAACAATTTGCTACTTAGTGATCACAAGTGAAGAACACACAAGTATTTTGATATATGTGTTGCAGAATTAGCTGCTTGCTTGCTTGCTTGCCCACGGGAACCATGGTAAGGCTCCACTAACCAGCTGGGGGCAGATGTGACTGAGTTGGAGGGCAGAAGGGCTCTGCAGCGGGACCTTGACTGCCTGGACAGATGGGCAGAGTCCAATNGATTGTTTAGCCTGGAGAAGAGGAGGCTCAGGGGTGACCTTATTGCTGTCTACAACTACCTGAGGGGTGGTTGTGGCCAGGGGGAGGTTGCTCTCTTCTCTCAGGTGGCCAGCGCCAGAACGAGAGGACACAGCCTCAGGCTGCACCGGGGGAAGTTTAGGCTTGAGGTGAGGAGAAAGTTCTTCACTGAGAGAGTCATTGGACACTGGAATGGGCTGCCCAGGGAGGTGGTGGACTCACCGTCCCTAGAGGTGTTTAAGAAAAGACTGGATGAGGCACTGAGTGCTATGGTCTACTTGACTGGATAGGGCTGGATGCTAGGTTGGACTGGATGATCTTGGAGGTCTCTTCCAACCTGGTTGATTCTATTCTATTCTATTCTATTCTATTCTATTCTGCAATGAAAAGAGCACAAGTAGTCTTTTAAAAGCAATACATTAAAAGTTACCTGTTTTTCAAGAGCTTTAACCATGTTATGATAATCCTGAGAATTCTGAGGTTTCTCTTCTGTAAATTCTTGGCTGTCTGTCAGTGTCCCTAAATTGGATTTTTGTTGCATATTGGACTTTTGTAATTCTAACAGTTGCTAAAATGAGAGAGGAAAAAACATGAAGACTTGAATGTTTTCTAAAACCATCCTTTAATCCAAAATTTACTTTAAATATAACTAGAGACTACATGAGGCACTTCTAATGATTTCAGCATTTTTCACATTTCATTTAACAAGCAATACATAAATCTAACATAAATCTACCTTCCAAATAAACACAGGAAGTAGCAGCTACAAAACACAAGCTGCTCTGGTAATGCTGCACGTATTTGTTTTCTGACCTACCTATACTTCTACAGTTCTCTTTCTAGGCAATCTTTGGAAAGCATTTCCAGAGCATCTACTGAAAACAAGCAGTTTGTGCTGTCAGGACTATAATGCAGAGGTTAGTCCCCTCCATGTCAGTTATGAAAATATTAGTTTGATGGATGCCTAAGAGACAGCAACAAGAACAATATTTATTAATCTATAAACAGGAACTCAGTGGCTGAGGAGTAAGAAAAAGCTGACTTAGTTGTTGAAGGCATAATTCGTTCATCCAGAACAATGCTGTTAAAAAGAGGTGAAATTCTGCTAATAAAGTAACAGTAGTCATAACTGTGTATCTGTATATCATTCAATCATTATTTCTAAGGTTTTTAAGAAGAACCTCTAAGGTGACTACATCACATTTGAAAAAAAGTTAAGTTCAATAACATCTACTGTAAGGGATTCATGCCCTAAAATGTTGGAAAACTTAAATCACTTACATTTTCTAATGTCGAATTTCTTGAAGACAATTCCTTAAGCTCTTTCATAAACATGTCTTTCACCTTTTCTATTTCGTCAGCCAATTTGTCTTTCTCCTCCTCTTTCCACTTATGAAATGACTGTAGAATTTCTTCCTCTTTTGATTTTTGCTGTTCACATTGCTGAAATTATTTTAAGAACTTTATTAGTTATTTTTTCCCCATATGCAATACTAATTCAAGTACCCAAACTATGTGTGGGAAGCAGTCACTTCCAGTGGGCAACACCATGACATCAAAACCAAGAACAAATGCCAATTTCTGAAGGCTCCTGGGGTAGCAAACTAAGATTTTGCTAGCAAAACAAGCACACTTCCTGAAGTCTTGGTAGTTCATTATTTTTCACTGACTAATACACGAATGACCATAATTGATCATCTCAAAGATCCACCTAGTTCAGCACCCTGTTTTTCACAGAGGCTGTGAGCGTGTCCATAGAAAAAGGACACAATGGCAAGCAAACAAGCACTTTCTCCTTAGTCTCCAAGCTGCCACTTTTATTCTGAGGACTTCCACACCTTCATATATTCTTCTAAACCTAGTAAACTTCAACTCATTTCTCCTCACATACTTTTGCAGTCCCTTTTGGCTGCTTCGGCCTGTAGCAACAGCAACATCTTTTGCCAATGAGTTCCACAGGTGTGGTGGTTTGGGTGTCCCCTGCCCCCCACACTTTAGAAATCACCCAGACTAGACTCAGCTGGCTCTGGAAATATGAATGAAGCTTATATTTACAGCTAGCACAATATACAAGTAGATATTTACAGTATATACAGTTATAGACAGAAATATACAAGGTAAAAAGGTAATACAGGAACACAACTCCCCTCCCAGAAACCTGAGTCCCCAGGAGGGGCTCTCAACTACCCCTTCACCTTCCCCCTACCCCTCTCAACCTTACCCCAGTCCCAAGGAATAATGGAGGTTTGGCCAAGAGGATTAAGAAGCAAAGGTGGATCAGCCAAAGAAAATGGAGGGTGAGGTTAGAGAATAAGATGGAGTACAGCCAGCAGCCCAGAGCTCCCCAGCAGGCGAAGTGAAGTGAGCAAAGAGCCAAGTGACTTTATCTATGTTTTCCTTTCCTTTTTTACACATCTCAGCAAGACTATGAGGGAAGCAAACCTCACCATTGTTTTCACTTCACATCCTATGATCTAGTCCTTCTCACCAAAACATTCTAGCTAGGCTCAAACTAGCACAACAGGTCTAGTACAAGTTGCAGGAAGAGCCAGGTACTTTTTACATTTTATTTTGTCTTTTTCTGGGTTGTTTTGTTGTTGTTTGTTGGTTTGAACCTGCTAGGTTCATTTCATGGATGCTAGGTGGTGAACTTGAAAAGTGAATGACTAATACCTATTTACCCTATGTAACCTGGGACTTCACAGACACCAGTATCTCATCTTCCATGCCCACCAAGCTGTTGTAGTTTTTTTCAGACTGACAACTCTTTGCATGCTCAGTCATTCTGAATATACACTGATCGTCTTTGTAGGTCATCTCCATAACTTATAATTCTATCCTATCTTTTTTGGGGTGAAGGGGCTGGACAGCTGGAAATCATCTACTCCAATTGTCCTGCCAAAGCAGGTACCCTTAATCCTCTTCAGAGTCCTCTGTCAGATTCCCTCCTGTAGTTTCCTGTCCTCTTGAACTGGGAGGCCCAGAACTTTACACAATTCTACATGTGCTGACTCACCAGGACACAGAAGAGGGGAAGAATTATAGAATGTTAGGGGTTGGAAGGTACCTTGAAATATCACCTAGCACAACTCCTCTGTCTAAGCAGGATAACTTAGAGTAGGTAACACAGGAACTCATCCAGGTAGGTTTTGAATGTCTCCAGAGAAGGACACTCCACAAGCTCTCTGGGCAGCCTATTCCAGTGCTCTGTCATCCTTACATTTACACGGACCTCCTATGCTCCAGCTTGCACCCCTTGTCCCTTATCCTATCATTGGACATCACTGAAAAGAGTCTCAAACTGCACTAAGAAGTTCTGGATATTGGGGAATATATTAAGACAAGGTTTTAACATATGTCATCAGACAGACAATCCTACTTTTCAATGTGACACAGAGCAAACTACCAATGCTAAGTTTAAGATATAAATTAACCATTGGATGTATCTTGTCTCTTACACCAAGAGTTTGCTCTTTAAAAATATTCTGTCCCTGCTTCCATAGTAAATTATTTGATTTAATTTACTGAAATAGAAATTAAAAGAATAAATCTTACTCATTTTATAAAGTACATATAAAAATCAATCATATTAGAAATGTTTATTCATAGAATCAGTCAGGGTTGGAAGGGACTACAAGGATCAGCTAGATACAACCTCCCTGCCATGGCCAGGGACACCCTACCCTACATCAGGCTGGCCACAGCCTCATCCAGCCTGGTCCTAAACACCTCCAGGGATGGGGCCTCAACCACCTCCCTGGGCAATCCATTCCAGGCTCTCACCACTCTCATGCTGAACAACTTCCTCCTCACGTCCAGTCTGAATCTCCCCATGTCGAGTTTTACTCCATTCCTCCTGGTCCTATCACTCCCAGATAGCCTAAAAAGACCCTCCCCACCTTTTTTGTAAGCCTCCAGATACTGGAAGGCCACAAGAATGTCATCTCAGAGCCTCCTCTTCTCCACACTGAACAGCCCCAACTCTTTCAGTCTGTCCTCATAGCAGAGGTGTTTCAGCCCTCTGATCATCCCAGTGGCCCTTCTCTGGACATGCTCCAGCACATCCACATCCTTCTTATAATGGGGGCTCCAGAACTGGATGCAGTAATCCTCAGTTTAATCATCACAAAGTATCATTACATTAAAAATAGCTTATGTTTCACCACAGCAAAGCAATTTCATCTGTTTCAACTAGACACACTTATCTTACGAACAAGTGCTAGAAGAAATGTTCTCTTAAGTATTCAAATAAAATACACCTAAAACAAAAGGAAAAAGCAGATGTTCAAAATTATGGAGGGGTAAGGGGAGGCATGTTCAATGCCCAAGCATTGTTGCTGCCAGGCACACAAGCTGCAGACAGATTTTTGTTCTGTTCCAGTTACAAAACGAGTGAACACAAAATACTAATTCTTTTCACAGATTCATCTTATTTAGTACATGTTACCTTAGAAAACTGAACCGTATAAGCCTGCTGTTCAGTCTCCAACTGCGATCTGGTGAGCTGTAACTGCTCTTTCAGTTTATCAATCTCATCCTGCAGTTTGTCTGTCTTTGCTTTCCTCATTTGATCTGTTTGAAAGAAACAGCAGGTGAAAAAAAAATACTTGTTGCAATTTCTTGAAATGTTATACTGCAAATGTGTTTCTACAGTGTTTCAATAGCATCTTCATGAAGCCTGACTCTCATACACCACCTCCCTTCCCGCTACCATGATTCTCCAATGATGCTTTAAAATACATAATGTTCTCTGGACTGCTAACATTACCCTCAAAGACTGCAAAATATTGATATTACTGACATGTGAAATAGTTTATAAAGTATTATATAACCTCATTTCAAAGGAAGCTAAGGATACATGATGGGCAAAGCAAACCTCAATTATTCAATTAGGCTATATTTAAGTTATTGTAAGTAACTTTTGTAAGGATTCCATGTGGAATCAACTCATTATCTGGAATGAATCAGAGGGAATTTCACTGTAATTAAACATGTTAAAATATGCAAAAATTCTAACACACTTAAAATTTGAAACACCTGATCAATTTACCAAAGTTTTACTAGCCCATCATCTGGAAATCTGAGCACAGTGCAGAATAGTATTTCAAACATAACTGCATGGAGAATTTCCCTCATATAGCCATTTCACAGGATCAGAGGATGTTAGGGCTTGGAAGGGACCCAAGGAGATCATCGAGTCCAAACCCCCTGCCAGAGCAGGGCAATACTACCTAACACAGATCACAGAGGAACACATCCAGACAGGCCTTGGAAGTCTCCAGAGAAGGAGACTCCATGACCTCCCTGGGGAGCCTGTTCCAGTGCTCTGTGACCCTTACAGTAAAGAAGTTCCCCCTTGTGTTGAGGTGGAACCTCTTTTGCTGCAATTCTTTATATGATAATTAGTTCAAGTGGTTCTGCAGCATCTTCTACTACCATTCTTATCACGTGTGAAGCGCACAAGAGCTTCTTTCTCATTACAGTTTCTTCAGGCATTTACTCAGACTCCTCTTACTCTTCCTGCTGTTTTATTTGCCTGACAAGCTACAGTTCAGACCTTGCTAGATTATTTCCAGTCTTTCTCCTCTCAGATGTTCTTTTCCAAACTTATTTCTAATCACTGCTACTTATCAACGTTTGCCAGACCCTAGGAATAAATGATAAGCATGCAGCCAGTCCTTAACTGGAAGGAGAGGATATAGAGATGAATAAAACAAATGCTTGAAAGCAATGTTTTCCAAAATAAAGACTTTTAAATGAAGACAGACTAAAGTATATGAATTAGTGGTGAAGCAACTAAGATTATCATGGATACATTCTGTGGAAACATTAGTTTGAAAAGCTACTGTAAATATGGCATGACATTTTTTCTGTTAATTATTTTGCAGAGACTGAAACATATGTTGCTCAGTATATTTTGTCAGGTGGTTGTGTTTGCACTCACACAAATTGGTATCTTCCACCTAAAAAACGGAACATGAAAATTATTCTTCTCAGTTACACAAAAGCATAGACTGCACATCCTCACTGTATTTATACTTCTAAAAACTACTTCTCTGATTTTTTTTTGTAACATTAAAGCACATACCAATCTGAGATTCCTCCAGATGACGCCTTTGCATGTGACTTTGTAAGAAGGAATAGTTCACAAAAGCCTTTTCACAAAACTGGCACTACAAAAACCAGATTAAAAAACATTCTTGTTATTGTTAGTAACATCTGTTTGTTAAGCATAGCAGTTTAAGGTTACTACATTTTGCCCAGATGTTAAAAGTGGGCAACTTCAGTAACATTCCATTTCACAAGAACAATGACTGGAATTCTCGCAATGCCAAATTTCTGTTAAGTTATTAATATATTCATCTTATTCAATGTATCTTAGTGGTGCTCACAGGCAAGAATCCTACTGTGCTAGCACCTGTACAAACTCTGAACTAAAATGACACTGACCAAGTAAGTTTAAATTCAAACACAAACTACGGATGAGAGACGAATACAGGTAGGTAAAAGTATAAAAGAGAAAGACAACACTATACAGCAAAATATACTTTGGCTCCAGCCAACTAATAGCTCAGGTATTCTTAAGACTCTTGCATCACAGCAAGAGAGCACCATACAGTCAGAAAATAACTCTCATCATGGACTTGAATACACATGAGTTGTAAGGTGACAAGTAGCAGGATCACAGATATGTAGAAAGGTCAGACATTTCAACTAAAGAATACAATACAAGATCTTGCAAGGAAGGCACATACATTTGTATGCTATCTAGCATCCTTCTGAAGTGCAAAACTCTTTACACGACTGGTCCTGTGCTTTACTTACTATTTTTTTCCTTGAATTTGAAGCCATATTTTGTCAAATTTGGATTCTACCCATTTTAAAAGATTTTTTTTTTTTTGTTCACTATCAAAGTACATTCCACTAATGTTGAGAATATTAAAAAGAGACAAGTAATACAAGGACAGAGGCTACAGCTAAAGATAAGCTGATATGACTGTGAATCAAAGCCCAGTAATCACTTTTTCACTTTAAGTAGGATTGCTCACCATCTCTTCACTATAATTCTTTGTTTTTTTCCAAAGAAATACATTTTAATGAACCACAAATAGTCATGTGAGTCCTTTATCCTCATCAGTGTGCTCTGATTGTAAAAGACTGACTTAACAGATTCAAGACCTTATCACCATTATCAAATTTCCAGATTTCATCTAATATTTAAAATACTGCCACTGACAGTTTGGTAGACTATTAAATATAGGCATCTTTCAGCAAACACTAAGGCCATGAATTATTAAGACAAATTACATTGGACAAATGCAAAAAAAGTGCTAACATAAAGCCAAAATAGACAGTATGGTAGCAAAGCAGTGCTACCAACCAAGAGGGAGCACACAGTATAACAGACTGCACATGATTTATGGAATGAAATTGGCTGTGAAATAATGTTACTTATTCAAGCACAAACTTCACATCAGTTTGACTTGCTGGTAGTGTAAAAATGCTCTTGGTGCAGGAGACAGGATTAACACAGGGAATATTTAGGTTTTGAATTATTTAACATTACTCTTAGAACCACTTTTCACAGTGTTAGATACAATGTGCACTTTCTGCCCACACTGAGCATAAGAATATGAGATTTCTGAACCATGTATCCAAAAAGTGAAAAAATATTATTTAAAATTAAATTTGTAATACTCATATGAAGCTTTCAATCTATGACTTGTAGGCACCAGTGTAATTTTATAGTAGTATTTCATGGTTTAACTTGTACCAGCAATGGAATAAAGATATTAAATATGAATTCCAAAGCATGGCTACATTGGATATAAAGTGTGTCTCCACTGAAAAAGGCAAATAACCATTTACAGGGTTATTTGCCAAACAGCCGAAGCTTTAAGGGAACGAAATTTGAACTGCCCTCTCAGGAACACAAACAAAAACCTTATTAGCTGGCACTGCAGATCAGTCAAGATCATGGCACAGCGAAATAATACACAATTACTGTTTACTGATCACACTGCTGCCCTGCATTTACAAACCCTAGAACAAATTTAATTTATCTCTGCCATTCACACTCAGAATCCTGAACACATTATAGGAATTGCAGGAACAGTTCAATGTTACTCCCTGAACTCACTTTTCCCATATGAACTAAATAACTTTCAAAAGCAACAAATTACTAAGAGCAGGGAAAAAAGTGGGGAGGGCAGTGTTTACATGAAATTAAACTACAAATGGGAAATAGCTTTCCACCTCTGCTTTATGGTAATTGCCACCAAACAGTGATAAGTCAAGTTCACAACCATGTTCTTCACCTTCTACCGAGACTGCTGTATTCTACAAGTATTTCAAAAAAACTTGGTAATAATTCACTGTCAATCACAGTATGAGAATTCAGTAAGCTTACAGATAAAACGATGCATACATTCCTTTTTCTTTTGCCACACAAGACAGACAAACTGCTCGGTAAGTTGCATAAAGGCCTGTTAAAATGATAAAACATCAGCAGCTTATCCTTAAGACTGACACTTGAATGCACTCAGACAAGGTTCCTATTAAGTCTGTCATATGTACAGCTCTACTCTCAGGGAATGAGGTATCTTTTTCCCTTACAGAATTACTTGAGACAACTTAGCTAATAACTTACAAAATAAAATTTTGCTAGTCTGCTGAAATAAGTATCATGCCGTGAGATAATATTGTACATTCTACAAGAGAGCTTGCATGGGTTCTGTACGGCATAATTAAGGAGAATTTCAACAATCAAGACTGCTAGTATTGCAATAACTTAAAAAAACACCAGAACACCACAAAATTGTAACTTTGAACACATAGAGACAAAGGACTAGCCTGAAATCACGTCAAGTCTGCGTGAAGTGCACTCTCTAGACTACATTTGAAGCTCCAGTTTGCATCCCTGGAATATACTGAAAAATGCTGAGGCTGAAATATATTCACGTGAAACGATTACACAGAGAACAGCAATGTACTAAAGGCTTTTAGTGAAGATTCTAAAGGAACACATTGTTGTGGAGTTAGGGATGAACTGCCTCACTGAGGCTTCTTTATCATCATGCCTGAGTCACCTCTGAGTCACACACGCACAAGCAGAGACCTTGTGTGTGTGGAGAAGGCTAACATGGGAAAGTGACAACTTGCAAACAGGTAGGTTACTACTTAACAGCAGTTCTGATGCACTTGCCTCGAGTGTTTTTTGACTGTGTGGTTGACAGACAGAAACAGAAAGTAGTAGCATGTTTAGTGCAGGTTTTGTATATGTGTGTATCTGACGCCTCATACGCATGAAAAGCAAACCCAAGAATAAAGAGCACTTGCTAGTAAAAAGATTACTAATGCAGCACTCTCCCAAATGTGTGTGATACTAGCTAAATGCTTGTGAAACACAGACGGGAAACGAAGCACCTGCAAGCAGTGCACTCCTTTTTTACAGAGTCAATGGTCCGTGCAGCTCCAGCCTCTCACCCAGAAGTCACAGGACGCCAGCAGAGTGGGGCTGCTCTGCCGAACAGAGTGAGGCGGCAAGGTGTACGCGACGGGGTCAACAAGACCTCTTCTCTCACCTGATGGTAGCTGGCTCTGGCCTCCAGCATCATCTGCTGGGTGACGATCATCTTCTTCCTCCGCCGGCACTCCTCCTTAAGCGTCTTGCTCTCCTGGCAGCGATGTGTCAACTCCCTGTCCAGCTGGTCGCGCTGGGCCTGGGCCGCTCGTAGAGCCTCCTCCAGGCTGCGGAGCTGGGCGCTGAGATATTCCTGGGAGTGCAGCAGGTATTCGGTGCAGAGCTGGGCCAGGCGCAGCAGCTTGAGCAGTAGCGAGTCGGCGGGGCCCTGGCAGTGGGGGCAGCGCTCCCTCTCGGCACTGCAGAAAGTTACGTGCTCCAGGTGTTCCTGCAGAGCCGCCACATCTCCATCCCGCGACACCCGCTCCACGTCTATGGAGCTCAGCCGATGCCAGTCCGGGCTCTCATGGCGGCCGCGGAACTGGAAGGCAGGAAACGGTACCGGCCCTGCGCCGGTCCCCGCGCCCCCAGCTGCAGGTGGGTAGTAAGCGCGTTCGGTGAAGGGCTGCGGGAGAGAGACACGGCTCAGTCTGGGCTGGCGCCCACCCAGTCTCACCGCCTGCTCGCCCGCCCGCCCACCCACCCTTCCTGGCGCTCACCATGTCTGGACTCGGTCCCGCAGGCTCCGCTCCACACCAGCGTCCTCTGTGTCTCTATGGAAGCCGCGGCCTGCACGGGGTGGGAGGCGGGAGTAAGACTCAGCCGTACCGCCTTCCGCCCGCCCGCCCCGCAGAGCCACTCTGCTCGGCCCGCCCTGCGGCGGCGGCGGAGGCGGCAGCCCGAGACTCGCGGCGGGCTCGCCGTCGCCAGTAGTGCCCAGACAGGCAGCATCTGTGTCCCACGGCGGGGACTCGGCTCCGTGCAGGGCACAAACCCCGTCTGCTACCCATCCCGGTGTCATCTTTCCCTCAGTACCTCCACACTTGCTAGCTTCACGCTAAGAAGTCCACTCCCGCGGTCCTTACGCGCCTCGTGCTCTAACGCCGTACGCTCATATCTATGCGTCCTTCACCATCTTCACACGTATTTGTAGATGTGAATAACATCCTCAGCTGCGCTACCACGTATACGGATCCTTATCACAATCGCACAGGGTACGTTTTCTCTCTCCAAGTTCCCTACACTTTTGCCACAGAAGTCTGTATAGGATACCTTACAGACCCGTTTCAATTCATTCCATCAACGCGCCCCGCAACCCGGTCCCTCCTCCGTACCGCTCTTGACTGGCAAACCTTTCTCGCTCTACCATGATGTTACACTCCCCAGATGTGTTGACATCTGTCACCTCCCCACCATCAGCATTTGGTACACCTACCATTTTTCTGTACATCTGCTCTACACTGCTGCAGGCTCACAAGTGCCTCACTTTGTAGCTCCAGGCAATCTGCAGTGCAACTCCCAACCCCTGCTCACCCACCTCCTGCCACCTTCCTCACTCTGACACAATTGAACACCTTTTGTGTGCAATTTCCATGTGTTCTCTTCCTTCATCACTCCAACACACATCTGCCTAGTATTACCATGCATCACACTGCCTCTTGCCACCATATAACCTTAAAACCTCACCCCCCCTGCCTGCTGCTTCTGCCTTGCTGCACTGTTTCCAAACACTTCATCCCCATGAAGCACCTTCATAGATAGTCTATTTTGCCCTCCTATTCTCAAATACTTTTCTTTAAAGGCTGCCTATCTCCTGCCCCACCACAGTTCCTAATACTGTCCCCAACTCAGTGTGTTCCACTTCCCTGCTCCTGCTCAGTTGTTTCACTGTCCCTTGGCAGATGCATCCATTTCCTCCATCATATAAAATTACCCTTATTCCCTTGCTCATCCTTACTACTCCTTCTCTCTTCCTGTTACCATTTCTTACTATTTCAGTCTTTGCTTCCATACTACATTCCACGTTTACACCTACCTGGCTTTTCAGTCTCTTCTACACAGGCTTCAGTTTTGTGTTTTCCTGGACATTCCTAGATATATAACTCTCTGAGAACAGTCACACAAAACAACACATATTTGATCATAGAGCCTGTTGTTCTACACTGTATATCAGACACAGACTTACTGAAATGTTGTTCACAAGGGACCTTTGGTGATTATCATCTCTAGTCCAACTTTCTTTCTTCTCAGTGCAGGGTTATCGCCGACATCACCTGTGTCATTTGAGATGAACAAACAGTCTGTGACCTCTCTGGGCAACCTGTTGCATGACTGTACTCTCCTCCTTGATCTGGTAGTTTTGTGACAATTCCTTGTGTTGCATCAGAAGAGGTTCAATTTGGGTATCAGGAAAAAAAATATTGATAGAAAGGGTTCTCAGGCACTGGAACAGGGAGGTGGCAGGGTCATTATCCCTGGAGGTGTTTGGAAGATGTGTGAATGTTGTGCTGAGGGATGTGGTTTAGTAGTAGTGGCTACTCTCAGTGAGTGGTTGGACTTGATGACCTCAAAGGTCTCTTCCAACCTCAAAAGTTAACTATAGGATTAAGTAATTAGTAAGTCTCTATTAGAGTGTCCCTTTGTCTTCTTCTCTTCACTGCATTAAACAAGCCCAACTTCATCAATTTCTTCTTGTAGAGAATGTGCTGTAGACCCTAGCCATCTCATTATCCCTTCTTTGGCCCCTTTCCACATCACTCGGGCTCCCCCTTAATAATTCTCTCCATTCACATCCTAGGAACTTGCAATGAACTTCACCTTCCATCTACATGTAGGTCTGCTACCATGAAAACATCAACAATGTTGGTGTGTACTATCAGGACCCTCATGAACTACAAACTCTTAGTTTTATGTAGGTTTTTATGTTAGTTGTTGTGCCCAAAGCCTGTTTGCTTTTCCCACATATATATGGATCAATATAACAAAATATACCTGGCTTATTTGATTTCCCCCTATCTCAGCAGACATAGCTAACATAGTATAACATAGCATAGAATATTCCAGCTGGAAGGAACTGACAATGATCATGTAGCATAAAGGGCTGACCAAAAGTTAAATCATATTGTTATGGGCATTGTCCAAATGCCTCTTACACGCCTGGGGTTTGGGGCTTGGGATATTGGCCACCTCTCTAGGAAGGCTGTTCCAATGTTTAACATATACGGTAAACATACGCTGCTTAATGTCCAGTCTAAAGCTCCCCTGGCACAGATCTGTACTATTACTGTGCATCTTATCACTAGATTCCAGAGAGATTAGAATAAAAATAGAATAGAATCAACCAGGTTGGAAGAGACCTTCAAGATCATCCTGTCCAACCTATCACCCGTCCCTATCCAGTTAAGTAGACCATGGCACTAAGTGCCTCATCCAGTCTTCTCTTGAACACCTCCAGGGACAGCAACTCCACCATCTCCCCGGGCAGCCCATTCCAATGCCAATCACTCTCTCTGGGAAGAACTTCCTCCTAACATCCAGCCTATACCTCCCCTGGCACAACTTAAGACTGCATTCCCTTGTTCTGTTGCCGGCACCACTTTCTTCACTTCCCCTTCTCATGAAGCTGAAGAGAGCAAGGAGGTCACCTCCAAACAGATAGACACCTGACAGAAAGAAATGTGCCTGCAGCAGAAATGTCTTCCTTGCAGTCAGTGCACCCAGCATGCACCCCAAAGCCATGACCATAGGACGCACCTCTGCTTCACAGCACATAGTCAAGCATTTCCTCCAGCAACCTGCTACCAAAACCCTCCTGCAGCCTAAGTCAGAGACCTAGATCAGTTTCAAGGAGAGTTAAGACATTCATTTCAGCAATCCAGCCCTCACTAGCCTAATTCTTCGCATCTCAAATCTACCCTTGCACAAAGGGAAAGTTGGAAGAGATTCCTTTCTTTTCATACCCACAGAAAAACAGGAGTTCTCTCTGTCTTTACCCACATCCTGAAAGGTTGCACCCTTCTGTCTTCCCCATTTCTGTAGAAGGATTGAACTCAATCTTCCCAGAAGCCTAACTCGGCTCAGCACAAGGCTCTATTGATCTACAAAATAAATTTCAAAGTATAAAAAAAATTGAAAATATAAGTTAATAACATGAATTCAGGACAGCCATTCCTCCTGCCTGTTGGCTCAAGACACCCTAAAAGACAATCTTCCAAAATACTTGACCTCATCAATGTTTAAAAATATGTAGAGGGTGAGTGCCAGGAGGATGGAGCCAGGCTCTTCTCAATGATGCTCGATGACAAGACAAGGGGCAATGGGTCAAAGCTGAGGCATAGGAAGTTTCTTTTAAACATGAGAAGTAATTTTTTCACCGTGAGGGTGACAGCACATTGGAACAGGCTGCTCCTGGGGGTTGTGGTCTCCCTCTCTGGAGATATTCAAAACCCACTTGGATGCGTTCCTGTGTGACCTGGTATAGGTGATCCTGCTCTGGCAGGAGGGTTGAACTACATGATCTTTCGACATCCCTTCCAGTCCCTGACATTCTGTGTGATTCTGTGATACTTGGCAACTTACATTTTGGACCTTTAACCTTAAGCCTACTGGCCACACTTGAAAGCAATAGTAAGGTTTATTACATCTTCCATTCAGACTCCTCCATCACTTGCCATGGTATTTTTTTTCAATTTGGAAAGATAGCGTGTGGTATTTGTAATTCTGCAGTTTTCTCCTGCAAGGATGACATTTTTTGCCACCTCATTTTCCAGACACAGGGCCTCAGGCAATTGCTACCTTCAAAAAAATGTATTTCACGTTCTTTTTTATATATCCTATATAAATCTGCCTGGTTTACCGCTGAACTTTGCACTGCTCTGACTCCTTAGGAAAATAGATCACTAATTTCCTTTAAAGGTATTTCTAATGTACTGCAGACTGTGTTCCATTTAGTGAATAAATACACTTTTGTTTGTAAGCATTTAGATAAAAAACCCCAAACTATAAAATACTGACTACTGTCCAAAATGTTCAGGTCTTCTCAAATTACTTAGAACACCTTGAAAACTTGTATTTGGATGTCAAAGGAACTGTTTGGCTGTACATTACAAAATCTCCCTCCCAAAGACCTTAGCCCAGAATGTGTTCTGACATCAGAGGAAACTCTCCACATAGAAAACACATGAATTTTGTAAACCACCAATCTGTGTGTCAAGCAGAAGATGCCTGAGAAAGCACATATGCCATTAAGGGTCTAACTCGCAGATGCATGGGCTTCATAAAAACTTGCGTTATTTAAAGCCAGGAAAGTCAACCAAGTTCATGAATATGCTTATTCACCTCAACTAACATATTTAGTCACGAATATGATAGAGCTGTTAAGATTGTAAAACACCGAGATGCTTGAGCGTGTCCAGAGAAGGGCGACGAGGCTGGTGAGAGGCCTCGAGCACAAGCCCTACGAGGAGAGGCTGAGGGAGCTGGGATTGTTTAGCCTGGAGAAGAGGAGGCTCAGGGGTGACCTTATTGCTGCCTACAACTACCTGAGGGGTGGTTGTGGCCAGGGAGAGGTTGCTCTCTTCTCTCAGGTGGCCAGCGCCAGAACCAGAGGACACAGCCTCAGGCTGCGCCGGGGGAAGTTTAGGCTTGAGGTGAGGAGAAAGTTCTTCACTGAGAGAGTCATTGGCTACTGGAATGGGCTGCCCGGGGAGGTGGTGGAGTCGTTGTCCCTGGAGCTGTTCAAGGCAAGGTTGGATGTGGCACTTGGTGCCATGGTCTAGCCTTGAGCTCTGTGGTAAAGGGTTGGACTTGATGATCTGTGAGGTCTCTTCCAACCTTGGTGATACTGTGATACTGTGATACCTTTAAGATCATCAAGTCCAATCTTTAAACTAGCACAACCAAGTCCATCACTAAGCACCACATCTATGCACCTTTTAAATATGTGGCTCAACCACTTCCCTGAGCACCCTGTTCCAATGCTTGACAACCCTTTTGGTGAAGAATTTTTACCTAACATCCAAATTAAAACTCACTTGGCACAGCTTGAAGCCTTTTCCTCTTGTCTTACCATTTTTTACTTGAAAAAGTCTGCCACCCACTGTAGTACAACCTTCTTCTGAGTAGTTGGAGAGAGCCATGTGTTCCCTGAGCCTCCTTTTTTCCCCCTAACCTAAACCACCACCATTTCATACAGTTTTATGCTGCTCCAACTAATATCTGCTTTAACTCAATGTAACCTTGCAGTGGTGTCTCATGAGACTGAGGGGACACAAGACACCCAGGTATTCCAGTAGAGGCAGAAAAAGTACACATGGATTGAGTCAGCCTTTTTCGATCACTTTTTTCCCTTTCTTTCTGTGATATCTACTCCATCCTTGGAGCTGTGCACATGCCAAGTTAAGGCTGTCGTTCACCCGTGGAGCCCCCTCGATTAGGGTTGACATCGTCGTACTCGAGGGTTGTGGGCAGTTAAGAGGGTCCGCACCCCTTCCCACGAGGGTGGGCGGCACAGAGGAAAGGGTCGTTTCAGCCTGGCTGAGCCCGTAAGACAGGCCCAGGCCCGGCAGGCAGGCAGTGGGGCTACCGGCGGAGCGCCGCGGGAGCAGACCAAGCAGTGCCGGCCTGCGGGAGGCCCTAGGTCGGCCTCCATCTGTTCGCCAAAACCTCCGGCCCCGCTCTGGAGAGCGGCCTCCCTCCCGCCTTCCCCTGAGGAGAGGCCCTGACGAGCGTTTCCCTCCCCTCACTCTCCTGAGCCCGAACCGGCTACCCGGCCCTGCACTGCGGGGCTGAGGGCGAGGAGCCCCTTCGCTTACCTCCTCATCTGAGACTGGCTTCTCATCGACGATGAAGGTTCGATCAGGCGCTCTGCAGAGCCCCGTTCTCCCATGCCGGGCGCGGAGGGGTGGCGGGGCTATCGCTGCTCCCCGCCCCCAGCCCGGGCGGTTACTGGTGCGTGCCGCAGAGGAGGGCAACTACCCTCCTCCTCCTCCTTCTTCTCCTCCTCCCTCTTTCTTCTTCTCCTCCGCCTCGCCTCCCCTGTCCCCATCCTCCTTTGCCTCCCGCTGCCCAGAGGGCAGAGAGGATGGGTGGAGGGCTATGGAAGATATTAGCGCGGGAAGCTGGGAGTTAAAGGTTGGTGCTGCAGGGCCCAGGCGAGAACTCCCGCACTGATCGCCGCCTCTCTGCTCCTATAAACTGCCCGGTAGATGTTTATAGCCTGGCGGGATGTCCTTTGTCTCGGCCCTAAGCCCTGGAGTGGCGTCTCGAGCCCCTCCGACCAGAAGCAGCAACCTTTTTTCTGTCTTTTTTTCTTCTTTTTCTTCTTCTTAATGTAAGAGAAGTTATAAGAAGCTTTTCAAACGTCATCTTCTGGCATTAAAGTTCACTTTTCGCCACGCAGTGACCGAAATCAATGCATTTAAGCTTCTAAAGGAGCGTACCGGTCAGCGAAAAGGGGAGCCCCAGACGCCGCTGGGAGAGCAGAGACGACGCCGAAGGGTGCAGGAGCTCGCCGAGCTGGAAACAGGACCTCGGGGAGCTACCGTGAGTGTCATGTTAACTCCCATGGGGGACCTGTCTCGTTCATGAGTGTTTCCTGAAGTGTGCCAAAACAACAAGACACCAAATTCCACTGAGAGGGTAAGGCGGGAGTATGCTTTCTGGAAAGCACCTTAGGTGAAGAGATTGAGTTCAATGAAAATAAGTATCCTACCCGTGCAGGTGGAATCATTACAATCTGACTGCAAATTACAACAGATCCTCCTAATTTTCTTCCTTTTCCCTGCAAGCTTTTGAATTGTGTTTTCCCAAAATAAATGCTGTGCATTTGTATCAAAAATGTCAAATACTTGAATATAAATTAAGCTAGCAAATTCACTAGAAGAGATGACCACTGCACATTACACCCACTTTGTTGAAGAGGTCCATGTAGTCAGGGAGACACCTTTTTTTTCCCCCAAAGTTTAATCATGGAATAGAATGGTTTGGATTGAAAAGGATGTTAAGATCATCTAGTTCCAATCTCCTTGCCGTGGGCAGGGACACCTTCCACTAGACCAGATTGCTTAAAGCCACATCCAACTTGACCTGGAACACCAAGAAGGAAAATTCACAGCCTTTCTGGGCAATCTGTTTCTGTGTCTCACCACCCTCACAGTAAAATATTTATTCCTAATATCTGCATCTCTTTCAATTTAAAACCTCTACCCTTTGTCCTATCACTACACTTTGTTGTAGAATAGAATAGAATCAGCTAGGTTGGAAAAGACCTCCAAGATCATCCAGTCCAACCTGTCACCCAGCCCTAACCAGTCAACTAGACCATGGCACTAAGTGCCTCATCCAGTCTTTTCCTGAACACCTCCAGGGACAGTGAGTCCACCACCTCCCTGGGCAGCCCATTCCAATGGCAAATCACTCTCTCTGTGAAGAACTTCCTCCTAGATCCCCTTCAAGTAATGGAAGGCCACTATAAGGCCTCAGCAGAAACTCCTTTTTTCCAGGCTGAACAATCCCAGCTCTTTGTCTGCTCTCATCAGGGAGATGCTCCCCCCCAATCATCTGTGGCCCTATTATGAATCTGCTCAATCACATACATGTCATTCTTATGCTAGGGCCCCCAGCGCTGACACAGTACCCAGTGAAGTCTCATGAGAATAGAATGGAGGGGGAGAACTAATTCCTTTGACCACTGATCATGCCTTTTTTGGTGCAACCCAGGATGTGTTTAGCTTTCTGGACTGCAAGTGCACATGACAGGCTTATATTCACACTCCAAAGTCCTTTTCCACAGAGTTGCTCACAATCCATTTATGTACCAACCTGCTTTTGTGCTTAGGATTACCCTTACCTGTAGAATTCTGCTCCCATTGAGCTTCACTAATTGCTAAAGCAGGCATTCCCAGGAGAAACTTGGGATATTAAGACTTTAGTGTGGTAAACTTAAATTAACACTAATAATGAAGAGAGGACTTTTAAAAGTAGCAGTGAGACAGTGGCAGCCTCTTTGAGTCAGGCCTAGAGGCAAATAGGCAACAAGAATTGATAAACATTTATGTGAGCGGTGGGAGCACTCATTTGGAAAGCAAGGTGTAGAAGTACTGTCATTTCTGTGCCCATACCCTTCTTAAAATGCCCTAGTGGCAACACTATATTCTGTTCAGCGTGTCTTCTAAAGATGTTCTGATGAGGCTGGGTTTTATATCAAAGTAAATGCTGACAGTGAAAAAATGTTGGAGATTCTCATCAGTAGAGGAGGAGATGTGTGCATGGAGCATGCAGAGGTGCTTTGATCTTGGTTGCTTATCAGTTTAATAAAAAATATACATGTAGCCCTCAGGACAAGAGCTGGGAGTTTTCTATTTTGTGAGGACATCACCCTGTCTGCTACACAAAGTTTCATTCTTTCCCTCGTCCTTCCAGAGCTTGATTAATCTTTAATTACTGGCTGCAAACCTCACTTGGCAAGAGCAGGTATTCTTTAACCCACATTGGTGCTTGGCTCCTCCTTCTTCACCTTATATTGTGTAGTCTGATGACAAAAGTATTCTCCTGAAACATGGATGGATTCACTAGGAGATACCAAGAGCATTTCAGCTTTTCTTGATCAGCATAACTTGATGCAGGAGGTTTAGGACATCCAGCAGCCTGTCTGGAGCAGAAAAGTGACTATAGCTTGTGCACAAACAGGCATTGGTGCACAAACACTATAAATTCAAGGTGTGCCTACATCTGCCTGTGATGAATTACACAAAATTAATTAGCTGTATTAATTTTGCTATCCAGGCAATGATTGATGATAACTATGAAAACTGTTTATTAACATTAAAACTCACCAGAAAACTTATTAACAGGTTCAAAACCACACAGTTTGGATATTTATACATGCAGGAACAGGCAAAACTAGATCATTTATTTCTTGAAGCGGCAAACACAAATATTATACTGGAAGAGGCTTTTAAGTATTTACTCACAAACTTCTTATTACCCGACTTGTGGGGCTAGCCACAGTCCCAGACAGTGCCCAAATGCTTTCAGGGAACTCTGTCTTGTCAGCCACTGAGACTTGATTCTTCCCAGGCTTCTGGGGAAAGAAGGCAGACAATCTCTGACCTCATCTCCTGGCTCCTCTGGACAATCTGTGTATCTCCAAGACTTCTTGTCTTGGTAAAAGACTTCCAGGTGCAGGCAGGATGTCTTGCGATGTGCAGTCTCAGCACGATGTCATGGTGGCTATGCAGGCAAATTGCATGCAGCATTTAGAGTCTGTTCCTGGTAAGCTTTCCAGGTAAATTTGTCACGGAGGGGAATTCTGCCCTTATCGCCCGTTCGTGGCGAAGGGGGGAAATCAATCGGTGCGAGGTAATTTTATATAAAAATATATGGTTATTAAACTCAATATTCTTAACTCGACACCCCCCAACCACTATATTAAATATGATTCATTCACGGTTATGAAAGACCTTATGGGAAATATCACAAACGGCTTATTAATAACTATAATACAATGACTAGCATGGAACTATTAACAGAGAGAGTTTTCCCCGCGGCTACTGCCGCTTGGGGTCTATATACTATTTGCCCAGCAGAGTGGGCTGCAAGCTTTCTGCTCTGTGGCAGGCACAACAGGAATTACAGAAAGGTATTTACTCACAATTTGATTAATTATAAATCACCCTCCGGGCTACGCCACAGCCTAT
>WAAF01014483.1:61051-119722 GCA_013400475.1 Tricholaema leucomelas | reverse complement strand
GGGGCTTCCACAACCTAAAGCCTGGGCAGGCCAGACTCCACGTGGCTCCAGGCCCGTTGTGCCCCTCTGTGCTGGCCATGTGCTCACCCCTGACTAAAAGCAGGAAAAACATGTCCAGGCAGGGCAAGGCATATGCAGGTCTGATTTCGGGCCTATGGGCCCTCCACGACAAAATTCAGGATGCAAAATGAGGTGGCAGCAGCCCCGTGCTACCTGCTTATCCCTTTAATCAATATCCAGCCTGAGACTAATGGGGCAGTGGACACAGATTAGCCAATTAGAATGGCACTTTGCCAAGCCTCACCATATTAGGTGAAACCAGGGCTTTCGCCCTCCTCTGCCACAGTTGCCTCCCCCCAGCACAGAAGTAGGGTGAGCAGGGGAACATGACTTGGCAAGCCAGTATGGATAAGCCCATATTGGCCCTATCAGGCCTACCACCACACTGCCAAAAAGATTTCAAATGATACCCTGCCACACAGGGGATGTATCCTCTGCATTGCTGCCTTGAGAGATGGTAGACTTTCTCCATTGGTCATCTTCTGAAGTTCAGTAATTGTTACTCTGAACAGACACTGCAAGAACATATGTGGGATATGCTCCTCCAGTGAACTAGCATAAGGTACGTCCAGCTTGTGCACAGCAGGAAGCACTGAATAAGACTGGCAGCAGCTCCTCTCTGGAAGACATGCCCTTTGGATGTTTTCAGACAAGGTGTTAGGTTTTTTCCTTCAGATGCCCAGGAAACAATGAAATACTAGCTTCTCCATTTAGATGCTGACAATTTTTTACAGTAATAGATGATAGGTGAATGGGAAGTCTAGGAATCTAAATTTGCGATGAGGCACTTAAGAATTTATTGAGTCCTAACTCCAAAAAATCTTTTGTTCCCTTTGTATTGTTTTATTCCCAGCTTCTGCCACTCAGTTACACTTCCAATTTTACCATTTTCTTCTGTTTTGGTCTCTATGCCTCATTATTGTGTACCAACATTATTTTCTCCATGCCAGCCTACTGCAGGGAATGCTTTAAATAGAGATTGTTTGTGATTGTTTGAGATTTGTTTATCAAATAATGTTAACTCTGAATTACTATTTAAGTTCTCAATGTAGAGATTTCTGCCAATTGAGGAATTCTCTAGAGGTAGTCTGTGTGCATGATGGTTTTATGACACTATGCTCTGTTGCTCTAGGAGGATTTTCCATGTTCTATTGACAAAGTACAATGACAGATATGGTTTGGTGGGATGGTTTTGTTTTTTTATTCCATAGAATTCAGGAAAAAGGATTAGGAAAGAACTGAGGTTTCTAGGAAGTAGAAGGATTTTTATAGAAAGCTAGTGAGGAGAGCTAAGAATAAAAGAATTAAAATGGGTTTTGGAAATTGTGTTGAAGTACAAAAAGTAAACATAGACTATTGTGATTGGAGCAAGGCACTTGTGAGGCTTATGGAGGGCAACGGTAACTGGAGAGTTTATTCTGATTATGGAGTGATGATGGCACTTTGGCCATGGCTATTAGGTGTACATTCTGGATAGCTGCAGAAGGTGTCAGGGCACAGTGTGGGTCAGCTGATCCCCCTAGGGCTGCAGGGCAGAGCCTGGCAGCCAGAACTCATCCCACACTGCAGGAGCAAGGCAGCCAGGGGCACCAGGACAGCCCCAGCCCCAGGCATGGTGCACCTCCCTGGGGACAGGGACAGGCTGGAGCTTGGCAGGGCCCATGGCCAGCCAGGGCCAGGGTGTGGGAAGCTGGAAACTGGCACTGCTGTGATGTCACTGAGGCAGAGCCTGAGGATCTAGGGACAATGACATGGGTTCTGTGTCCTGAGCAGGAGGGGAGAGGCTGGGCAGTCAGGCACGACAGTGCCCTCAGAGCCTTGATGCAATGCCTTAAGTGAAAAAAATAATCTGCATGTTTTGTGGAAAGGAGGATGCCACATGTGTCCTGCAAGGTGTTTTGGTGGAAAAACTGTCCTGGGAACTGAGAGACAGACTCTTCAGTAATATTTCTCCTACAGCACTCTCAGAATGATGCATTACTGTAATCATTAACTCTGCTGGAAAAATGACTTGAGTAGCACAGGGCAGGTATAATGAGTCTAGCTCTCAGTTTATTTAATCTTTCTCTTCCTGCCAACTCCCTCCACTGCACATTTTTCAATTTGAATGCCCTACAATACTTCCCTTTGTTCAAATTTTCCATGACTTAATTTACTGGAGGAGATTATTTAAATACATATATATTTAATCAAAGGTAAACCAAGAATTTAGAATTAAAAAAAAGGTAGGATCTGCCACTCTTGTTCTTCCTCTGTGCCACCTCCTTCATTCCAATACACACCACCGTCTGTGATTAAGCAGCTTGAAGGGACATAGCCTCATGTAGCTTAAGATAAATTCCAAGTTTTGGTACTTCAGAGTCTTCTCCAACTAAGTCTTCTTCCTCTCTTCAAATAAATGTTTCTCCTAAAGGTTTATCTTCATGTAACAAGTCTTTCTGGATTTTACTGAGATGGTCACACAGTTCATTTATCTTCCTTTCTCCCAAATATGGAGGGAATTCAACTCTAAGAAAACACCTGTAAACTCATAGATTGTGAGCTTCATCTATTTTAGACAGAGATATTACTGTTATATTTGCATTTGTCATATTTGCAGTGAATGTCTAAGTCATATGCCAAACACAGTGTCATGAAACATTTTCAATTCTTCATTGAGTGTAACCTGAAATTTCTGTCTCATTTCTGATGACTTTTTGCCTTCCAGTTAGCTTGGCTGGAGAGCAGCCAGGCAGAAAGGGATCTGGGGGTACTGGTCGACAGTCAACTGAACATGAGCCAGCAGTGTGCCCAGGTGGCCAGGAGAGCCAGTGTCATCCTGGAACAGTGTAGCCAGTAGGACAAGGGAAGATATTCTTCCCTTGTACTCAACACTGGTCAGGCCACACCTTGAGTACTGTGTCCAGTTCTGGGCCCCTCAGTTCAAGAGAGATATTGAGGTACTGAAATGTGTCCAGAGAAGGGTGACAAAGCTGGTGAGAGGCCTGGAGCACAAGCCCTATGAGGAGAGGCTGAGGGAGCTGGGGTTGTTTAGCCTGGAGAAGAGGAGGCTCAGGGGTGACCTCACTGCTGTGGACAACTACCTGAAGGGAGGCTGTAGCCAGGTGGGGATTAGTCTCTTCTGCCAGGCAACCAGCAACAGAACAAGGGGCCACAGTCTCAAGTTGTGCCGGGGGAGGTGTAGGCTGGATGTTAGGAGGAAGTTCTTCACAGAGAGAGTGATTGGCATTGGAATGGGCTGCCCAGGGAGGTGGTGGAGTTGCCATCCCTGGAGGTGTTCAAGAAAAGAGTGGTTGAGGCACTCAGTGCCGTGGTCTAGTTGACTGGACAGGGCTGGGTGCTAGGTTGGCCTGGATGATCTTGGGAGGTCTCTTCCAACCTGGCTGATTCTATGAAATTGAAATGATTTTTTCCCATCACAAGGACAATAAGGTACCATAGTTTTAGCACAGGGTTACTTTCTTGACCTCTTGTAATTTTCATACAGCAAATGGTAATTTTCANAAATGGTCTCAGGGGCACACACTATGTAGCTCTGTATAATGAAGAGAAAGAAAGATGTAGGCAAGATGACTGTGATTCTCCTTGTGTCTGGCCATTCCTTTGCCAAGCAGAGTTTAATCAAGAGCCCCTGCAGATACTCAGCAAAACGTATAAGCACAATCTGTTTCCCCCTTTTTTTTTTCCCCCTCAAATGTTGTAAATCTTGATACTTAAAATTTAAGGGCATCCTTTAGGACTTTGTGCTCCTTCAGGGCTTTTCAGAGTCCTGGACTGAGCAAAACTCTTGATTTCTGAAAACAAAAATAGGACAAGAAGTATGATGCAGGATGCCTCATTTCCTCAGCCATCAATGCTGCATCAGCAAGGTGAATTTTGTTGCCTTTTAGGACTGGTAGCAGAAAGAAGACAAATGAGGTCTATTGATTCACAGGTAAGGATGTAAAAGACGCTAGATGGCATCACATGTCTATGGCCTACATGCTTGTAAAAAAGTGCATGAGGATTATTCTGTTTCTGGATGGCTTGAATAATTGCTTAAAAGACATAGGAAACTCCCTCTTCATGCAAAGGAAGAGAGTATGCAGGTGTCTGCTGGAGCAGGCAGGGGTAAAGCTGCACATATACACAGTCTAACTTCATATATTATGGGCAGAGTCCAATGGGATGGCGTTCAATGGCTCCAAGTGCCGAGTGCTGCACTTTGGCCACAACAACCCCATGCAGAGATACAGGCTGGGGTCGGAGTGGCTGGAGAGCAGCCAGACAGAGAGGGATCTGGGGGTGCTGATTGATACCCGCCTGAACATGAGCCAGCAGTGTGCCCAGGTGGCCAAGAGAGCCAATGGCATCCTGGCCTGCATCAGGAATGGTGTGGCCAGCAGGAGCAGGGAGGTCATTCTGCCCCTGTACTCTGCACTGGTTAGACCACACCTCGAGTACTGTGTTCAGTTCTGGGCCCCCCAGTTTAGAAGGGACATTGAGATGCTTGAGCGTGTCCAGAGAAGGGCAACGAGGCTGGTGAGAGGCCTCGAGCACAGCCCTACGAGGAGAGGCTGAGGGAGCTGGGATTGTTTAGCCTGGAGAAGAGGAGGCTCAGGGGAGACCTTATTGCTGTCTACAACTACCTGAGGGGTGGTTGTGGCCAGGGGGAGGTTGCTCTCTTCTCTCAGGTGGCCAGCGCCAGAACGAGAGGACACAGCCTCAGGCTGCGCCAGGGGAAGTTTAGGCTCGAGGTGAGGAGAAAGTTCTTCACTGAGAGAGTCATTGGACACTGGAATGGGCTGCCCAGGGAGGTGGTGGAGTCGCTGTCCCTGGAGCTGTTCAAGGCAAGATTGGACGTGGCACTTGGTGCCATGGTCTAGCCTTGAGCTCTGTGGTGAAGGGTTGGACTTGATGATCTGTGAGGTCTCTTCAAACCCTGATGATACTATGATACTATGATACTATGATATCCTAAACTCTCAGAAATTAGAGCTTTGCTGACCTTGGTGCTTTGGCAGGACACAAAATAGGAATGAACACATTCAGGGATGGCACAGTATTTTGTCAACAATATTTTCCACATTTTTTAAAATCAAGGAATCAAAGTGAAGTTCAAGAGAAAAAAAAATACTTGCAGTTATCACATAGGTTTGAAACTTGGAGTAGAGCCAAGAAAAAAATTTGTAATAAGGTTAAGCAAAACCAAGAAAAGCAAAACTAATTATGAAAACAGCCTGAATATGAATTAATTTTATGCTAATGTTAATATGAATTTAATATTAAGGTTAATATAAATTATTTCTAGACTTCTAATGGTTTAAACTAAAAAAGCCCCAAAGTATCTGCTACTCAACTAACTGTAAGTAGGACACTAAAATGTCAAGGTGAAACATAAAATGGAGTTCCTAATATCTCATGCCCTGTATAACACTTTATTAAATTTATTAAACTTAACTTTATTAAAGTTAAGTTAGGCAGGAGATAGTTAACCATGAGCCATCATCTTTTGGCCAAGGCCAGTGGGATCTTTGGGTGCATTAATAAGCATGTGTCCAGCTTGTGGAGGCATGTTCTCCTTCCCCTTTACCTCTGTCGTGGTGTGGCAGCACCTGGAGTACAGCATTTGGCTCTGGTCAGCTCAAGAGAGACAGGGAATTACTGCAGACAGTCCAAGAGAGGGCTACATAGATGATAGGGGACAGAAGCATCTAACTTAGAGGGAGAGGCTGAGAGACCTGGGGCATTTTAGCCTGGAAAAGACTGAGAGCAGATCTTATCAATGCTTATCAATATTTAAAGGGTGGGCATCAAGACAATGGGGCCATACTCTTTTTAGTGGTGCCCAATGATAGGTCAAAGGGCAAAATGAACCAACTAGAACACAGGAAGTTCTACCTAAGCATAAGAAAAAGTTCTTTACTTTGAGGGGTACAGAGCACTGGAACAGACTGCCCAGAGAGGCTGTGGTCTCCTTCTCTGGAGACTTTCAAAATCTGCCTGGCTTTGCTACTGTGCAGCCTGAACTAGGCATACCTGATTTAGCAGGGGTGTTGGACTAGATGGGCCCCACAGATCTCTTCCAACCACTACCATTCTGTGACTCTGCTATAGTGGATATGTTTAGAGATGTTTGGAGTTTGTTACTGCTACCATGGCTAGTGAGAACATTTCTAGACAGTAAAATTCTCCTAATTAAAACAAATGTAAAAGAAATGTAAGTCTAAGGATAACACTAATATCTAATTTCCCTTTTCCAGCTTTTGCCATATATATAACACAGCCCCATTGATAAATTAACTAGTGAGAGAGCTTTGTGAATAAAGCAGACATTAGGATCTGTATTACAGCCTTAAAATAAATGACACAAAATGGGCTATGTAAAGCATGTTTATATCTGTATGAATAGTAGGTAGCAATTGGCATTTTTATATGACATCTACACATCAGGTCATAAAGAAGAGGGCAAAATAATTCCACTCCAGAAATGTAATTCTTCCATCACAGATATGACAAAGATGTACATGTGGAATTTTATTAGGACAGTATGGAAGGCAAGGTATTAACAGAGGCTAGCCTTGCCCTGTACAAGCCTAGTCCCTCACACTCACTTTCAAGTTCATGGGCAAAGATATGCTTTCCCAGTCACAGGTTCAGAGCATGTAAATCAAGTTCTTGTGCCGAACTGCAGGTTGTAGGAGCCCTTCTGCTTCCATTTAGAATCATAGAATGGTTTAGGTTGGAAGGGACCTCAAGGATCATCCAGCTCCAACCCCCTGCCATAGGCAGGGACACCTCCCACTAGAGCAGGCTGCTCAAGGCCTCATCCAGCCTGGCTTTAAACGCCTCCAAGGAGGAAGCATCCACAACCTCCCTGGGCAACCCTTTCCTGCAAAAGAAGTCCAGAAAAATGAATTTCACTAAAATCCTCTCCTATAAACACCAATCCAAGTGTGAAATTAATGAAAGAGATTGCTACATAAAAAACAATCTCAAGTTAGACAGACGTACACTACTATTTCATTTAGTTCCAACACAGCTAAGTTTCTGGTAGGAATGTACATAGGCAAGAATTAAGGTGTAAGGTCTGAGAGACATCTTAAAATAAGAAGCCCTGAGAATAGTACCTCTGTTTTATCACCTTCACTCACCTCCTTTATGTTCATACTAGACTGTGCATGCAACATAATGGTCTGCTTGTTTCCTTTCCCATTTCAGGAAACTATGATTTGTTTGGATGGTCTTGGAATCAAGACTATTAATTAAAATGTATTCTCAAGGATACCTTGTCCTTCCAGGACCCTGCGTGTTAGAATAGAATAGAATCAACCAGGTTAGAAGAGACCTTCAAGATCATCCAATCCAACCTATGACCCAGCCCTATCCAGTCATCTAGACCCTGGCACTAAGTGCCTCATCCAGTCTTTTCCTGAACACCTCCAGGGACGGTGACTCCACCACCTCTAATCCAGACATTTTACTGTATTATATCTGAGAAAGTTTCTCAGTTAAAAAATAGAACCCACAGATTTAAGTATCTCCACTACATGTTACCATATTCAGTTCAGCCCTTATATGAAAAGTAACGAGTAGCTTCAAGAGTCATTCCTTGCTAACTGCCGCCCTCTGCTGCTACTATAGATACCTTACCAGCAGCAACTCAGACTAAATTCGTTGGGTTTCTCTTTTGAGCATTACTATAGTCATTCTGTCACCCCAGAACTTAAGGCTGATGAAGAAACTTGTTTCTGATACCAGTCTAATTGTCATCAATCACTTTGCAAGACTTTGCATTACAGTTGTATTGCTTTGCTATTTTTCAAATTCCAAAATACAACGCTGGTGTTTCAGCTGTGTAATTTCTGTGTACCTGGTGGTATTTCTAGCATAGACTGACAATGACAGATGCCTTCTCTTTGAGTAGATAATTTTATAGTGTTGGCATTACACACTGTTCTTTACTGTGTCAGCCTGAAATACTGACCTTGGCTTAGTGTTTCATTGCCACAGTCAAGGACCAAGGGCTTGTCATGCATCTACTGAAAAAGAAACTTGGTTTTTAATCATAGTGCTTTTATCTTGCTTTAAACAATTTGATGTTTGGATCTTTATATTTTATATTCCAGCATGAGGTACTAAGATTTCTTCAGTTATTTTTCTCCTAATTTTGTTCTTAATAGTCCATTAAGTGTATCATCATTCTTGGTATTATTTTCAGTTACCTAAAGGGTTTGAAATGTAAATCTCCTTTCATATTCATTTTACCTAATACTTTTTTACCCAGGTAAATCAAAATAATTCAGTACTGTAACACTGATTTCATTCTGCTTAGTTCAGTTTTAAGCTTTCATATATAGTCTTATTCAAAGTGCTACAGAGTTGTTTTCTTCCTCACGCTGACATCCTTATGTCATATATTATTCAGTTCACATCTATTGCTTCTCATATTATTCCAAATTCTTATTTCTAGATATCTTCCGCAGGTCAAATTTCAAGGTGGTACTTTTGAAGCACCATTTTTCAAATGAAATATTGAAGAGGGATGGTTTTTTTTTCCTCTGTCTGATCTTTCAAGAAAGCTTGTGAAGTGTAATATTTAGGGTGAGAAAGGTAATGTGACTGTGTCCGCAGAATGAGATTTCTGTGGTTGCAAGGAAGACTTCAAGCCTGAAGATTTTAACTTTTTCTGTAGATTTCCTCTGAGAATATGATTTTTTAAAGTTACATTGATGGAGTGTAAAATGTTATACGCCCCTCCTATGAATTGTGTATTGACCATTATGTATGTAATCTGAAACAATGAACAAACAGACACATACAAGATTAGTTTTTTCTGTGGTAGCCAATAATAAATAATATTTTCATTATGAAAAAAAAACCTCCAAAGATTTGTGTTAGATTGCAGGCTACCTTACACAAGTTTTGCAGTTTACAGATCCAGTATGAACTTTTAGCATGAAAATACTGTGCTATTAAGTCACACCACATTTTTTTCTATAGTTTGGTAAATTTCTTAGCCAACTGGGGATTGGTCTCTTCTGCCAGGCAACCAGCAAGAGAACAAGGGGACACAATCTCAAGTTGTGCCAGGGGAGGTATAGGCTGGATGTTAGGAAGTTTGCAGAGAGGGTGATTTGCCATTGGAATGGGCTGCCCCGGGAGGTGGCGGAGTTGCTTTCCCTGGAGGTGTTTAAGAAAGACTGGATGAGGCACTTAGTGCCATGGTCTAGTTGATTGGCTAGGGCTGGTTGATAGGTTGGCCTGGATGATCTTGGAGGTCTCTTCCAACCTGTTTGTTTGTTTTTTTTTTAATGATTCTTGCCATACCTGGATGTCAGCATACAGTTAAGGCCTTGCTATCTTGGCTTTACTGTCAGTGGAAAATAGGATTGTGTCTCTGGGACAATTGAGCCGAGTTTGACATCACACTTGCCTTCATCTGCTCTATGGGGAGGTCGGGCACAGTGATAAAGACCCGGGATCAATTTCTTTTTGATTGCCCAGTTTTTCTACCATTTGAGTAGTCCAATGATACTATCTCTGAAGGCTAAGTGCAACCATCATACCACAAGAGGTGGTCCGTCATAATGACCATGTTAAACTCGCCCCGTTAGCCTCAACGGCAGCCGTTTCACCTCCCCGGCTGGCCCGGGGCAAGCTGTCCACCTCCTCTTTAAGGCCTAACAGCAGTTGCAAAGCACTCTCGAACGGGCCAAACCCAGGGCTGGAGGAAAGCTCTGGAGAAACCTGTCGGGGTTAAGAGAGGGGTGAGCAAAGAGACATGAGATAAAATCAGACGGGCACGCTGCGTGCTTCGCATTCTGCCGGAGTCTGCCGCCTGATTCCGTCCATAAGGCCAGGCTCCACTGCGGGTAGCCGGCTGCGAGCGCTCCTGCCACCCCGCGCACGCGCGGTACTTGCGCGCCCGCCACCCTTCGGCAGCGGGTCGGTACCGGAGGCGCTCCGCGCCCCCGCCGCGCACGCGCAGAACCCACCCCCCCTCCCCCTGGCCTGGGCGGATCCCGGCGCTGCGCCGACGCGCGCTCTGCGCTGCTTCCACGTTCGGCCCGTGCAAGGGGCGGGCGCGCGCGGCGTGGCCAATCAGAGGCACCCACGACCCACCCCAGCGAAGTTGGAGTCGTCGGTACGGGGCGCCTTCACTGTCGCCGGGGGCGTCGGGGGGGTCGGCGGAGATGGTGTCTCCCGCGGCCTCCGCCGGCCGACTGGGCTCCGCGTTGCCCTTCCTGCTTGTGCTTTTTGACCTGCAGTACCAGGGTGAGGGCCAGCGTGGCGGGGGCTGCGCGTGGGATTTGTTGGGGGGGGGGTGTGAACTGTGGACAGGCCCGCGGAGTATGTGGCGGTGGCTGCCGTTTCTGTCTGCGGTCCGTCGGAACGTAGGGCAGGCGAGTCTGAGGTGGGGCTGCTGCTGGGCCCGCCGCGGTGCCTGGCCAGTGGTAGCTGGTGGCGAGATGCTCCTCTGTGCTTCTGGGTTGTCGGCAGTCGTGCCGGATGGAGGGTGTTTTGAGTGACCACCTAGGCAGTGGAGCAGCCGACAGAGATGGGCCAAGGTGACGGGGGAGAGCAGAGCGGACCTGATGGAGCTGCGGCCTGCCCGCAGGAAGCTGACGGGCCTGGCTTAGCCGGGCCGAGCCAGGAGATGACCCAGGGGCCGCCACCGCGGGACGTCCGGAGCGAGGTGTAATTCTGGAACTAGTATTACGAAGGAGGTACAGCGTTGGCACCTCATCAAGGCTGTTGTGAAGGGTGTGTAATGAGGGCACCGTCACTCCTTGTAACTTGTTTGGGTTTACCTGCATTCCTGACGGTGCTGTTTGTGGTAGCTTGATGTCGTTTCCTTTGGCCTGTTCATAGGGTGCCAGCTACTGTGAGGTCTTGAAAATACTGTCGTGTCCTCGAGTGCAACTGTCTGACAGTATTGACCACTTCTGTACCGATCTTGAATTTCTCGCTTACGTATGAATTTTGTATGGTTCCAAAGCGTTAAGGCTTTTTTCAGTGGTTCTTCTCAGCCACAGCCATTTAAAGTGCCAGATCCACACGTTTTGCTGAGACTTCTGACAGTTACATTTGTTTGCTTTGTCCCTGTGAGATTTGCATTGTTAATTTTTTTCCTTCATGATTAGCGTTTGAAGTTCAGCAGGGAAGTTTATCTGCAGTTCTTGCAGTCTTTTTACTTTGAGTACACTGTCAACAACACCTGTATGGTCAGACTTCTATTTGCAGGCTTATGTTAAACTTACAATGTGGTTATGTAGTTGTGCACATAGTTTCATCTGAGGAACATTCTTTAATTGGTAGTGGCAGACTTAAGTGGAACTGAAACTGTCAATAATCAGAATTAAGTTTGTGGACTTATGACTGACCTGGAATTGATATTAGAAATTGATTTTACATACTCAGCTAACAAATGCGTCAGTTGGCCAAGCGGCAGCAGGAACATACAATGGCAAAGATGCTCCTCAGTATAAGATTACATACTGTGGTGTTGAATTGCTTTGTTGAATGTCTGTTCTGCTAGTGTTACAGGAAAAATAATAATGGTGGTTAAAGCCCCTTTTTTTCCCTGCTAGGATCATGATAATCACATACCTGCTGAGGATTTCTTATTTGGAGTTCCCAGCCTATTTCAAGTCTAATGGCTATGTCGCTTTACCCCAAATTAGGAAATGTGGCTTTGGTATCTCTGAACATCTTCAGTTAATAAATACGTGTGGTACAGTAATAGAAAGAAAGTTGATGGTTCTGGAACTTATTTACTGAAATTATTAACCTCTTAGTTCTTGAGTTCATTTTTAAAGGGTATATAGTTGGAAAATCTAAAGGGGTGACATTATTTAAGGAAGTGAATTCCACTGCTCTCCCCCTCCCCCCTTTACTACTGGCCTTTGAACTCCAAAGTGTTCATTTGTGTTGTGTTACCTTGATAAAAGAAGCCTGCCTTGAGTCATCTGATTCATGAATTGGTGGAATGGTTGGCCTGTATTATCTTTTTGTATTAAAGTCTGTGAGTACTAATTTATATATGGCTGGTAGAATTCCTAGTGATATGGTGATGTATTAGGTTGCGTTTCAGCTCTTAGTGTTGTCTTTCCTGAATTCCTGCACTTCAGATACCTTGTCTTGTGCTGAATAAGCTCCTGTTTTACGAAAGTCACCTCTTGGAAGGACTCATTCTTTGTGTTTGTCCATGCTAATCACAACAAAAAGAGGTTACTGAGGAAGATAGAGTACTGTTCCTCTTTCCTCTTCTTAATAGTCAAAGGAAATATAATAAGGTGAAGAAGAAAAGGGCTTTTAATGAGCTCAGTTATTGTCAGATGGCTAGCCCTATGTGTTTGTCTTACCCCCACACCATGTCTTTGTCCTGAGTTTAGGAGGACTTTTTTTCTGATCTCAAATAGGAGAGGATACTTGAGGAGGTGGGAGAGAAGCCTTTTGGTTTGCCAGTCATAGCTGTACTTGCCAACTTTCTTTGCAAATTAAGAGAGTGAAAACTTGGTGGTTCACAGAATCACAGAATGCTAGAGATTGGAAGGGACCTCCAGAGATCATGAGGTTCAACCCACCTGCCAAAGTAGGCCACACAGGAACATGACTGGGTTGACTTTGAAAATCGCCAGAGAAGGAGACTCCAGAACTTCCCTGCACAGCCTGTTCCAGTGCTCTGTCAAAGTTACATATGGCTCAAGGATGCTCTGAGGCTTCCTGTGGGCCTTCTCATATTGTTTCTGAAACTAAGTTTGCTTGTCCACTTATTTATTTGTTTGGTCTTGTCCTTGAAGTGAACGCTTGCAATGCAGCACACAGAAAAGCAAAGCCCAAAACTGTTGAAAAAATAACAGCAGACCTAATACATTAAACACAAGGTTCTTTTTATCAAAAACTGCCCCAAAAGAGGGATCTCCACCCAAGTGACAAGGTGAAACGGTCATCAAGCTCTTGTATTTAAATTTAAATGAGTAAGTTTAGATAATTGCAATTTGGATTAGCAACATGCATGTTTTTTCTTTCTTTGAAACAATTCTGTTCTGATACACAGTTGGAAGTAATTGTTTTTATTTTCGTAGTCCTGTTACCTGTCTTGGAAACAAGATTAAAAACTAAAAATAAGTGTAAATTCTACAGGTGACAAAGAGGAATCTGTAGAGTAATGTGAAATCCTGAAACTGTTTTCATGTTGGAGGCCTTTCTTAAACATTTGGTACTGTGTATATGATTGATTATATGAGGATATAGCTGAAGTTCGTATACTTAAGTACCTCATGTTTGCACCAGCTATTATAGTAAAACAAAAATCACAGAAATCCTACCAGGAAGTTATAATTCATTTGAAGTGATTGTTTTTAACTGGAAAAACAAGTTAGCTGCACCTGCTTATCTTTCCTGTTCTTTCTGACTGATGTTCTTTCAGTTGTCAGGGCTGATACCAATTCTTACCTGGGAGTAAGAATAGGTTGAGTTTTTCAGTCTGAGATGTGGGTTTGGTTTTTTTTTTTTTTTGTGGCTTGCCTTTTTTTTTTTTTGCTTTGCAGGGATGGGGAGGTGGTGTTCGATTGTTTCTGGGTATTTTTGACTCTCTTGCTTCTGCATCAGTACCAGTACTACAGACTGAATTTATCCAGAATATCTGATTTGTTTGACAGTTAAGGCTCTTGTGTGTGGTTGTCTGATGCCCTTGATGAATAGATAACTATTAGGCAAGCTTTTCAAATAGTATTCAGTTCAAAGTACTTTGAAGTTTTTAAAAATAAAGATTAATTTTTTTATATCTCTTGCATACATTTAATTTCTTGCTGGATCATACAAAGCTTCATCAGCTGTGCTGGGCCCTTCATATCCAGCTCACTGATGGCAGCCTGTTAGAAAAAACGTTGTAGAGGTTGGTATGCTTTTTTTTTCCTCCAGTTGACCTTGAGTCCTTGTGTCCATTCCCAGACCAAAGAGGGAATAGGTATCCAAATAGATTATACAGAATTTGACTTGTACTGTGCCTTTGCCTGTCTATGGTCTTGGATGTCTCCTGTGGGCTTGTCTATTTAGAGCAATTGTTTGCCTACAGCCAGAAAATGAGTAAGCAGTATATTTATACAAATAAATAGCCAACTATCCAGTCTGTGTGCAGTATTCCTGATTAGTTAAGATGAATGTCGTTTTCCATTATGGTTACATTGACTACACAGACTGCTTCTGCATATTCCCATATCAATTCATGATGTTCAGCAGCTTGCAGAGCCAGGTTTTAATGAAAGTCTAGTAATAGGCCTTGTTTTCCAGGGAACCTACAGCCCTTTGTACTTTGCCTTATTTCTCTATCTGTGTTGCTTGCTTTTGTTACTTACCTGTTTATTAATAGTGGTCACTTTTCTCATTTCCTTTGTTTTCAAGGAAAAATATATTTCTCTTGTCTGAAGTGTTATGTAACTCTGAAACTGTACTGAACATAATGTGTATGAAAGACCCTGAATAGTACAGGTACATCTTATTGTGGAAAATCTATTATTGGAGCTATGCTGATGTGACTAAGTGTGAAATAAGGACATTAAATTTTCAATCTCCAGAATCAGAAGGAATGGCATATTTAGGTGGTTGCAAGGCTCATTAAAGAGTAAGTTACAGTCCAGTCAGAGGATGCCATTTCAAACTGACAAGGTTTGAAAGATGTTTGCGTGGGGAGAGACAGGAGAGATAAAGCTTAAGAATTTCTTGTTGTAGTCCATATTAAATACCTCGATCTGTTTACAGTTTTATATCAGATTTGTTGTTAGTATACTTCCAAAGCCAGGGAAATGTGTTGTGAGTTTGCTTTCCAATTTTATTTATTTTTTTAATTGTATTGGATTGATTTTTTTTTTTTCTCCAGTGTTTGCTTTGTTATTTTAGAGGCCATTAGACTATTCAGTGATAAAAGCTTTAAACAACAGAAAAAGAGTATACATTTTTCTGAAAACTGGGCATTCACATAAAAGCTACCTTGAAGTGAAATTGTGTATGCAGAAAAACTTACTGTCCACTATGAGAGAAGCTATTTCTATTTTATTCAGAGCAATACAGACCTGGAATGGATTTTAAAACACAACATTTAATAAGATCCTCAAAGCAAATAATGTAATTGAAGTCTTTGAATCCAATTTGCTGAGGTATTCTCAACCTTTAACAGATGCAGCTTTTTCCAGGGGATACAGAGGACATTTTGCTCACTTTGGTGTATAAATATCTCAATGAATTCTTTATAGTGTGGAATTAAAAGAATGATGAACTGTGTTAAGGAGTAGGGAAGGAAAATCAAATTAAGATCCTAGGTGCTGAGAGCTACTTGTTCTAAAATCTTGATGACTTTATGATCAGAAATGACTGTTCTATTATTACAAATACTTTGTTGTTTAATCACCTTTGAGTGTGAGAAGTTTTGATATACTTTCAGTCTCTGCATTTTCATATCTAAGATTGATTCAGCTGCCCATCTGGATTAGCTGTATACAAAGATCTTAGTGAAAGAAATTGATTCCTACTAATTGTAGTTTGTTGTTTTCTAATGTATTTACTCAACGTTTTAATACAATATCTTACTTGAATTTATGCATAGATTATGTTCCTAGTAAAAGAGAACTGTTTTGAATCTGAAAGTTTTAATTATCATAAACTGTAAATTGTCACGAAATTCTGTCCTGATTTGACAAATGCTGAGAGCAGTACAAATTAAAAACCTCTATGACTGAGAGGATATATATACAGCATGTATTTGCACTCAGCTGCTCATTTTTTCTCAACAATAGTCTTTCCCTGTTGGTTGAACAACAGCAATTTGTGATCCTCAAACCAAAACTGGCACTTGGAAAATATATCACCTCAATTCAAGAGAGATGTTATGGTGCTGGAACGTGTCCAGCGAAGGGTGACAAAGCTGGTGAAAGGCCTGGAACACAAACCCTATGAGGAGAGGCTGAGGGAGCTGGGGTTGTTTTGCCTGGAGAAGAGGAGGCTCAGGGCTGACCTCATTGCTGTCTACAACTATCTGAAGGGAAGTTGTAGCCAGGTGGGGGTTGGTCTCTTCTCCCAGACAACCAGCAACAGAACAAGGGGACACAGTCTCAAGTTGTGCTGGGGGAAGTATAGGCTGGATGTTAGGAGGAAGTTCTTCCCAGAGAGAGTGATTTGCCTTTGGAATGGGCTGCCCATGGAGGTGGTGGAGTCACCATCCCTGGAGGTGTTCAAGCAAAGCCTATCTGAGGCACTTAGTGCCATGGTCTAGTTGACTGGCTAGGGCTGGGTGCTAGGTTGGCCTGGATGATCTTGGAGGTCTCTTCCAACCTGGTTGATGCTATGTTTCTATGAATACAATTTTGATCCTGCTGGTTAAATGAAAAGGGGTGAGAATCTTAATTGTTTATATAAAAATTTTTAGTTTACGTGGATCTTGGACAAGATGACCTTTGAGGGTCCCTTCCAACTCAATGCAGTCTGTGAATCTATATTACAAATTATTATTCCATGTTCTTTTGAAACTGAAAGCCAACACATAAAGGTATCTTGTCAAGCTGTCTTTATAGTTGATGTTTAAAGCTTGATGTGCAACAACATGTTATGAATGTATAGACAGGAAGAGAAATGCCTGTTCTATGCCTTCTCATGGTGTAGTTCTGTAGAGTGTTTATTTACTTAATCAGACATTGTTTTTGAGGCAGGGAAGAAATGCTATACGTTTATTAGGCTGCAGATTGTTTCAGCACAGGAAGATGCGGTCTACCTCTAACTGTTGTGTTTATTATTGCTATATTTATTTGATGTAATTAAACTGGTCATTCAAACAATTGTTTTTTTCTTTAAGGAGCTGAATGTGGAGTAAATGCAGAAGTAGAAAAACAGCTTGAAATGGGGAAGAAGTTACTGGCTGCTGGACAACTAGCAGATGCTTTGTCTCACTTTCATGCAGCTATAGGTATGTATTTCAGGAAAAGACAAGTGACTCTTGTATTGGAATACCTTTGTCTGGATATTTGTTTCGTTTTTCTGCTATTTGCTTCATGAAGTATCTTGATTTCTTGCAAATTCTATGGATCACAGAAGTTGGGGTACCTTTATGCAGCAGTTCTGAAATTGGACAGGAGCCAGCAGAGATGCACTAAAATTTGAAAATGATATTGTATGAACATTGTGACCACTGTTCTGCAAGCTAGATGCACAAAATCATTACAATTGATTGTGGTATCATTTGACAAAGTACTTCCTTTATCTAATCCCATCAAAATTAGATTTTATCTTTATGAAGTTCTTCTTTTCTGGATAAACACAACCTCGCAAATACATGAAAGTTTCTTGTCCAGGAACTTAAATAATTCAACACTTTAATAGTCTATCTTTAAAAGAAAAGAGAGACCTTGCGGTGAGTGATACCTGTGAAACTGATGCTACAAATCTGAGATACTGAACTGGTAGTGAAGCGTATGTTAATGGTCCTTTTCTTAGCAATTTTGTTATTAATTTTTAGCAAATTAGGTTATTAAATGTTTGCTTCCATAAACTTTAAAGCAAGTTTTCTGTTAAATCCTGAAGTTGAAGCACAGAGACAGGCCAGTAAAGACTAGTGTATGTTAACATTACAATTTCTCAATTGTAAGCTTTTGTTTCTTTATTTCTTTAAGTTGTTGGTTGTGACGTGTACAAATGCAGCATTTTCTCAGAGAAGATTAGCGCCAAAGCGTTAGACAGAAATGATTTTTAGTATTGAAACTTTGCTATTAATGCTCTGGTCTAATAGTGATATGTAAATAAAATATATACTGGGTTTGAATTATTAATATTTTTTTGTGAATTCTAGAAGGTAATTTTCCCTTGGGAGTGGAAACTAGGAAACACACGTTTTTGTGTGATTTTGCAGGTCCTTATTCCACCAGGAGGTGATCTCTTAATGCTTTATCCTGTTGTGTGACTGCCAAAACATGCTTGTGGAATCTGAGCAGAGTAGTATTACAATGTGTTTTATGCCTTTATTATTAGTTAGCTATGTATTACTTTTGTGGAGGCAGTGGTGTGAGGTGGTTGTGTAGTGAGTTGCCTTCACAGAGTGAAACGCCCTGTTTGTCCAGTAGTACTTAAGCAGCTGATGGAACTATGGAACTGCCTGTGTTGTGACCTTGTTGGAATTTTCAGTTGGATGTTGATTTGAGCCTGATTGTTTAAACATTCATTAAACTTCTTTCTTCTTCGTGTTTTTGCCTTAAAGGATTTGCTTGCTGTGCTTGTAGGGGAGAAGCTTCTTTAATGCTTCTTTTTTGTACCGGTACTGCATCATCGTAGACTGTGAAGCAATTAGATGTGGCTCAGCCAGCCTTTTCTACCCCCCTCCCTCCAAAACATCTAAAATGAAAGCTAGTTGCTGTTTTCTTTTCTCAGTTTAATTTTTAATACTTTCCTTAATTCTATGAGATCAATGGCTGATGCCTTCTTCTTGGGTAAATATCAGTTGCTGGGGAACTGTGAGGCAAAACCATCAAAGATCATCTGGTGCCATAATGTACTTTGTGAATTAGCTCTTTGATACCTTTCATTCTGTGTGTATTAATAAGTTTCCTAATTTCAACTCTCGATTTGTACCTACTCATTCACTTCTGTACAGTATGAATAAATAGAATGGGTTGGAAGGGGCCTTAAATATCATCTAGTGCCAAAGCCAAATTGTTTTCTGTTTGTTGAAGTTTGGTGTGGTGTGGGTTTCTGTCTTCTGTTTGTGTGACGTTTGGGTTTGATGTTGATTGTTTGTTTGTTTCAAGGTAGTAATATTTGAATTTATGTTTATAATGCTGCAGTACAAGTTGGTATATAACGTGGAGGTTGTTCTTCAATTTCACTGCTCAATATGAGCACTTTCACAGCCAAGGTGTTGTAGAGGAAGAGGACAGGTATTTTTTCCACTGAGAACTGACCAAGTGCTCTGGTAGTGGAGGCAGCCAGCTGTGAAGCATGGTTACTGACAATAAGATCTTTGGCAGTATTGTTTGTTCCATTTACTTTAAGGTTCAGCTTTAACTGAAGGGAGGAAGATACTTGTTTTGTTCCTCAGATTTGGATGTTCTTGTTGACCAAGTATGGATTGGTGATTTAAAAAATAAAATAATATCACAGTGTAAAACTTACTGTCTTCTACTCTGTATGGTTGCTTGAGTCCTCTCAGTTACCTTTCCCTGAGAACCCACAGTAACTGTTACCTTTTTCTTTGAACTGCTGCATAGAGATTGATTTCAAGAGACCAATGTTTGCCTCCTGTAAGGGCATAACACTCTAGTCTAGAGAGTGTTAAAATTGATGAGTTTTGGAAAATTAACAATCAGACAACACCTTGAAAGTAACTTTCAGGTTTTGATAATGGACGTGCATTTGTATGCCACCAAGACTGGTTTCTGGCCACTTAGTGTTAAAGAAGTTGCTTCTGTTTCAACAGATGGCCTAAAAGGTTTATCTGTCTGACAACATTGGACTAACATATTGGTCATCTTGGGATTATTTGCTCACATGCTATATAACGGTCAGAAAGGGGGATGGAGAGTGATGAGTTCACATTGCTTTCACATGTAGGTCTGCAGTTGGAGATAAAGGGTTAGTATATAGTGGCTGTTTTCCTGTACAAAAGAGAGAAACTTGTTAGTGTTTCAATACTCTCGGTTACTTGATATTTACTGTGTTTCTTGTTGAATAACATTAGGCAAATTTGATATTACAAATATTATGTCTTATAAATACTAATTTATTTTGCAGTTGCTTTAAACTCAGTATATTTTTAGTCATCAAAGTTTCACATTACCAGAAGTTTCAGTTCCTTTGAAATTATATTCTGATTACTGTTCCTTCACTTGCAGAGGGAGACTCTGATAACTACATTGCTTATTACAGAAGAGCCACAGTGTACTTAGCCATGGGCAAATCTAAAGCAGCAATTCGTGATTTAAGTAAAGTGGTTGAATTAAAGCAGGACTTCACATCAGTAAGTATTACTGGAATTGAAAATTGTTCAAGTGTAAGAAAACCCTGATTTTCAAAGCAGGTCATTATTTCAGATTTGGCTAAATGGAAATAGCAAAACATTATCACCCAGAAGACTTTAAAAAGGATAAAATAATAGCAGTGGTGTATGTAGTTGAATTAGCAACTATGAGTACAGACTGGCCAGTTATTCCAACAACTAATAGTGGTTCTACTTAAGTTCATGTTCCTCACAGGTTTGTGGTAAACACTTTCCTTTTCTCTCTTGTGGTTATTTTCCCTTCAGTCATCAAAGCTATGCTATTTGAGAGAGAGGAGAGGCAGAAAGAGCACACAGATGCCTCTTTTTCTTCTGTCTTAATCAGCATTTGATTTGAGGCATCTCTTCTTCACAGGAGCTGTCCTGTCTCACTGCCTTCCTATGGGGCTGTCACAAGTTCTCATTTGCTTGCTACTTGTTCACCTCTGCACACAGTGTGTGGAAACTGCCTCACCGGTTGGAAGCTGATGATGGAGTTCTCTCTATCCGATTCTGTCATCTCCCGTTTTCATGGGCAGTGGCATGTCCTATGTAGCTTAAAATGAACAAACACTAAATTCATTGTATGGAAATACTCCTATAAGTTAGAATCTTCAAAATCATTAATTTTTTTAAACAGCTTCTATTATTCAGAAATTTTAGTAGAAGAATTACATGTGGGAATTCTTTATTATTTCTGCTAATTTCTTTATAATCAGGAAGGTGATTGAATGAGTTCTTTCCATGAGCTAGAGCTGCTCGTAAAATCTGGCTGCTTTTTGTCACTCAGTCCTGGTGCAGACTGATCATTGACTAAAGAGTCCTCATAAGAACACTGAGAAGATAAAGAATGGTTGTGATTTATGTTTCAGCTTGTTAGCTTAGTAAAATGAAAGTGTTTTGTTATTTTTCTGTGTTAAAGGAAACTGAAGCTTATATTCATACTTGACTGAATACCAACTTGTAAATCAAAGGAACTTACCTTACATTTTGTTTCAGGCAAGATTACAGAGAGGACATTTACTGCTGAAGCAAGGAAAATTTGATGAAGCAGAGGATGACTTTAAAAATGTGGTAAGTTGGAGACCTGAGTTAAACTATATCATGGCTTTTTAAGTTGTGTTCTGAGCCAAGACCACCTCCGAGCTATGATGCTCTAGAGCACATGTATATGTATACCTGAGTTTGTCTTTACTGTTCTTTAAAGGTATTGTAGCTCAGGTGTCTTGTATGAAAAAATGACTAGAGTCGTAATGCAGTAATGAAGATGAAATAATAAAGTGTTTCATTAAGTAGCATGGCACTTTGAAAAGTCTTTCTGATCTCTGCTTTATGACACCTATACTAGGGAGCAATCTTCATTCGAGAAGAAAGGATAAGTGAGATGAGACTCGAAGTATATAATTGAACCCTGCTTTGCATCACACATTCAGGTCACCTCTAGAAATCACTTAGGGGACAACTCATGCATCAGCCTTTGAAGGTTGATTGTGTAAAGATCCTGGGCTCTTTAGTCACTGGGTTATTAAGATGAATGAATTTCAGTGGCACACATGTCTCTGTCTTACCATCTGCAGAACAGTTCTCCATCGTCCATAAATGCGTTGACAGAACTTTCCTTCCATGATCAGGAAGCACCTAGAGTTTCTTTGCAAATGCAGTTACCACCCACCTGAAACTCACTTCTGTGGTGTTTTTTTCCTTTCAATGACTGTTTTGTGCATTTGGCCTTATGCTGAAAAAGAAACTTCTAATCCCAGAGCAAAATTTCTGTGAAACTTGATTTCTTTCTGATGCCCAAAATTTCTGTAAGCGTGGGAATAAATAATATTTATTCTTACTCTTGCTTGTTCTTCAAGGGTTGCTAGCTTGAGCAGCTTGCATGTACTTTATGCAAAAACCATTAAAAATTTGCAACTATAAATAATGCTGTCTTAGCTTTCTTTGACAAGTGTGATGGAGAAAAGTTCTGTGTTGCAGATTATTTACAAATGCTTAATGGAAATCATAGGAGAGAGCATGCATGACAGAGCATTTATACTGTATGCTCTGCAGGATGGTTTGGAGGAATGACTCCTGCAGGTGTAAATGCACCAGATCTTTGTGTTTGTAGCAAACCTGCAATAGCTTATGTTGAAATTCACACAGCAGTGGCTCCTCTAGCTGCTGCTGTTTCCTCAGGAAGTTATAGTAGTGTGTGGTCTGCAGTTGCACTTTTGATTCATCTAATTGCATTTCAGCCCTGCTGATTCCAAGTGTAGGAGAGTTTTGTTCAGCTCTGATTAATTGAGGGCATAGTTGTTGCAATAGCAATTATGTGATGTCAGTGTTGATTCTGAGTATATGCATTTCTTTGCAGTTACAGTTTCTTGAAGTATGCTAAACGCTTCCCCAGTCAACTGCCAAGTAGCTTGTCCTTTTGCCAAAACAACTGCGAAAATTTAGTTTGCTGCTTGTGGTCAATCAAATAGCTCAGTCTTCAGTCAGGTTTTAAATGTGAAGTAGAATAGAATTTCTTCTTAAAAGATGCCTTATGAAGATACCATGTTGGTCCTGAATCTTACTCCCAGTTTCCTTGGATCTGTTAATGATACTGGCTGTGTACATGGAGAACATGGCAAGTGGACTGTTTTGAAGAACACAATTTTCAGTTATAGCATATTCAAGTAATATATGCTAATATTAAAGTAATCTTTTGTAACAGGTTAATTTATTCAGCTGAGGGAGGGGATTCAGTTATCATGCATACCTTGAATCTTTAAGTGGAATACGTGTTGTCTTTGAGATTTCCCTTGTGTTCTTCGTATTTTTTCAGCCAGACAGTCTGATTATTCTACCAGTTCTTTACATGTCTAAAATACCTGGTGTACTCTGGCACTATGTTTGCCTTTAAACACAAAATTAGAGTCACCACACTGTGAAATGTATTAACATTCTATGTTTCTTTGGTGTGGGTGTTGTTGTTTCATTTGTTTGGTTGGTTTAGTTTTTATTGTTGTTGTTAAAAATGAAAGGAGGGGAGAAGTTAGTTACTGAACAGCTTTCTAAATGATTACAAGACATCAAGACCCTCTCTGCTACCAAAAATGATAGGGACAAGGCAACAGGAATCTTTGACTTGTGTTTTGAGGTGCCAGGAAGCCAAAAGGAGTAAGTTGTACCCTGAGATAAAAGTTTCTTCTGCTATTAAGGCAGATGGAGCACAAAGAAATGCTAATGGGATCTCAATGGGGTTTAGGCTAGAAGTTAGTTGTAGTCTCGATTATGTAAAGTTGTGCATTTTACATGTGGACAGAGTATGTAATCTATGATTCTTCTTACCTGAGTAAATGTAGGTCAGGATCTGAATGGTGTTCTAGTCTCTCAGTCTGTTGGCTTCATATCAGCTAACTTGAATGCTCTCCTTCTGGGTGAGCATATAGCAGCACATCAGTAAACTTTCATGTCTGGATCTGGTGCTAAATTTGAGTTAAATTTGGGTCATCCTGCACAGCAGTGAATAGGCTTTAAATCTGCAGTTGCTGTGAGTCAGTAGGCATGCAGCAACTGGGTTATATGTTTTAGTCTCCAGAAGTTGAATATCCTGGAGAAACAGAATATATTTAAAAACCAGAACAAACCTTCACCCTATCAGTTCCCCTTCCTGAAAGGGAAGCCATAATTTGAAGAAAAATAATTTGCTTTCTTTACTGTGCTGTGTTGCCAGATGTTACCTAGAATAGATGGTCCTAAGGGTGTTACAAGCTTACATAAATGAATTGCAGAGTGTTAAATCTGAGTGGCTTTACAGTCAGTATTGCTTTTTCATGAAGAAATAGTTTTGTGCATGAGATGGTCTTTCTCCTAGTAAAACCAGTCTTTTTTGAAGTAGATTTTATGCCCTTGACTGATTCTAGATGAGATTACTTGTTGGTTTGGGTTAGGTGTTCACTTAAAAGGAATAGATAAGATTTTGCAGTGTTGCCCGCTTCAGAGTTGAAGAAACAGTCAGGCTGTGGCAGCTAAAGGAAAAAAAAATGATTTGGACTACTCAAAGGCAGACATGTAGAAGTGAGCTGGTTTGTATTTCCCTGTATGATGCTTGCATTAAGAGCCTGTGTCACCAGTGTTGCTTTCTGTGCCTACCAGAACTGCCAGGTGAGTGATGTAATAAGCTACTTGTGAAATCCTGTTTTCTCGCAGTGTATTGCAGAAGTCTATTTAATCCCAGCAGTGACTCTGAAAAGCTTTTTTTCTTCCCATCCCTCGTCTTGTACTCGAGCTTTTTGAAATGCATCTCAGCAGTTTAGGAGATGCAGTCATATTTGAGGGAGAGAAAGAGTAAGACAAATTCAGCCTATCTAAACAGAGGAGAGAGAAAGGTAAACTGTCCCAGCAGAGGTTTTGTGTAGAGTTTAAAGGAATTATTTAAACTATTCTTAGTAATAAAACTCTCCTTTATACTTGTGAAAAGTATTTCATACATGTGAATTATTTCTCCACAATTTTGTAGTCTGTGAATCAGTTTCTTGAGCACCCTAAACATCTTCGTAGTTAATGTGATTGCTACAGAGCAGTTTCCAACCCCTTATAGCATATTTGCACTGTCTGTCCTGTGAGACTGTCAGTGTGAGAGCAGGCAGTGGGAATGCCTGCCTCGGAAGGATGGGAGCAGCCCTTTCAGGAGCAGAGCTTCTTGAAGACCTGACCTTCCTATACTGTTTTCCCTCCTTCATCTTTTTTCTTTTTATCCTCTGTACTTTGCTGATGGCTGAAATTAACTGTGAGGTTTAGATAGAGGGTGTGGTTCAGACTTTTTATGCCTTGGCATGATAAGCTGTACTATATTTCAAGGAACTTCTACTTGTGGCCAGAAGATGCATGAAGTTCCTTATGTGAGCCAGGTTGGTTTTTTTGGTCTAACAGTACAGATTCACAATTCATTAATCTTTAGATGCTTTTTAGCTATTTATTTTGCAACTCAGCCAACAGTTTGGAATTCTAGGATCTCTAGAGTGTGATAAAACTTCTAACCAGTGTCAGCAGGGGGATCCAGTTCTTGTGTTCAGAGTGCCTAGGATGGAATGGGGAATAAGCATAAGTCCTAGGGTGGCTTGAGAAAGTCATTGCACACAATATATGAATAGTATTTATTCTTTTGATCCAACTTTGAGTGTTCATATGCTTTTAATTCTAAGTTCCTTCTGTTTTAGTTAGAAGTTTCTCAGTAAGAGAAGTCAACAGGACAAATCTATGTGCATATCAACACTCATATCTAAGTCTACACTCCATGAAAGCCCTGTCATATTTATTTTAAGTGTGTGGATGTCCTGGGTTGGGTGTGGGTTGGGTTTGTTTGGGTGTTTTTAGCGAAAACAGGAGGACTTATTGCTGTCTACAACTACCTGAGGGGTGGTTGTAGCCAGGAGGAGGTTGCTCTCTTCTCTCAGGTGGCCAGCGCCAGAACAAGAGGACACAGCCTCAGGCTGCGCCGGGGGAAGTTTAGGCTCGAGGTGAGGAGAAAATTCTTCACTGAGAGAGTCATTGGACACTGGAATGGGCTGCCCAGGGAGGTGGTGGAGTCGCCATCCCTGGAGCTGTTCAAGGCAAGGTTGGACGTGGCACTTGGTGCCATGGTCTAGCCTTGAGCTCTGTGGTAAAGGGTTGGACTTGATGATCTGTGAGGTCTCTTCCAACTTTGGTAATACTGTGATACTGTGACTATTGATTTACTTCGTTTGATGGAAGGCCTTCTGAAAAGGTGACAAATGTGATGCAAGTCCTGGCAACCCTTAGTATATGCCTTATAGTATTGTCTGTAACCCTGCTTGGGTCCTATAGAAAATGAAAATAAGTTGAGTAGCTGAATTCTGTAGAAGAGAACTCTGTGTAGTCTACTAGAGAGTGTAGAAAGGACCAAGTTGTCACATTTCTTTTAAATTATTTCCCTTTTTTTTTAGGCTGACTACAATGGTCAAACTTGTAGTTGCTTGAATAAATACTGCAAATTGAGGTGTCTTAAATGTGCAATTCTTGGAGGTGTAAAAAATTAAAAGCTGGAAACTGATGATTCCACTTTCAGCTCCACTAGATGTCAGCCAAGGCCAAGTGACTGAGCAGTGTACATCTACAAATAGTTTTCTACTCTGGAGAAAACCCTTGGCTGTTACAAAATACGCTAGAGAGTATGTTCTGTGATTGGTTGGTATGTGTATTACTATCTTGGATGTAGATGAAGGGCACCATCTTACAGCACTGTAAGTTAGCCTAATTTGTGTATTTGAAGATCTCTTAACCAGATCAAAGCAACACTTAAATTGCTTCCAAATGTAATCCTGTGTGGTGCTGTGATCATCTGTAACTTCCACAGTAAAGAATTAAAGGTATTTAAGTACTTCCTCATGTGTTTTTCCAACCATTCTAACATTACAGATGTGTTATCCTAATAAATTGCTTTTCCAGTGCAGAACTCCTTTGTGCACTGTTCTTGAGTTCATGGCTGTCTGGATCTTGGATAACATAGATGTTTTTTCATTTCCCCTCAAGAGTGTTTTTTCATAGACCTAATTTCTTTCCATTACCATTTGGCATTTACCAGTTTGAAAAGCAAGAAAATAAAATGGCTTTAGAATATGTGGATATGTGCCTGATTTAGTGGCACTGGGCTACTGTAAGGAGTCTAACACTTTTGGTTTGTAACAGTAGTTGATTTTTAAACAACAGTGTTTTAGAGGTTTACACATTGATTGTGGCTGTTTATAATACATACCAAAATACTCAAATGCTACAGACGAATTGCCTGTTTATCTTTAATCTGTGCACTTTGAGTACAGAGGATTTTGANCAGGGGGAGGGGGTTGTTCATTTGTTTTTTTTCCTCAAGATTGTAAGTTGTAAGAGTTCTTCATTAGAACTCCTGTACTAAATGACCGCCTTTTTCCAGTGTTTTCAGTGAGCCATTGCAAAGGAAGATGTAGAATTGTGTAGCTGGAAAACAAGATAGATTGTGGTAAGACACTGAATTAGCTTAGACATATTTTGTAATTCATCCCTGTGCTTCTTTAAAATAAAGATCTTGAAGCAGAGAGTTCTTTCTGTGTTTAATAGGCAGAAAGGTAGTGTTGCAAAGTTTTATTTTGGGTCCTTGAGATAAAGTTCTCAATGAAGCCATCTTCCTCGCAGTAATGGGAGGAAAGATGGGTACCTCTGTGATTGCTTTTAAAGCTTAACTTGATAAATTGAGTGGGGATGTCTTTTTTTTTTTTTTTCTTTTAGCCTTGCATATGTAAGAACAGAGGGAAGGGTGGGGTTTGCTTATCTTAGGGTTTCTCCCCTGTACTGTGAGTAGACTATGAAATAAACCAGCACCTATAGTAGTATACTGTGATAGAGAAGTACTTGCAGTAACAAAGCTATTCTTTTATGTTGGCCTTTGTTTCCTGTAAAGGAATTAGATGCAAATTTGGCAGGAGATTGGTTGTGAATGAAGCTGCTGTTAACAGATGGCTAGGTCTTGTTGCTACAACTGAAGCTGCAACTAGTTCTCTAATCCAAATGTAGTAAACCTCAGTAAAGAATACTGTGCTGAGAACATGTTCACCAGTAGCAGTGTGCTTGTCCATCAGAACTGAGCAGAGCGTAGCTTCTGACTTTGTGTTGTGAGGCTATCAATGAAGCATGTAGAGGAGTGTTAAGTTTGCCATACTAGTGTATTAAATTCAGCTGAATGTTTTTTAAATACTTTGCTACTTTCTTGGAAATTTAGCACACTCAGTGTGAGCAGTTGTTCTGAGTTGTCACACCCAAGCTTACTGCTCCATAGGAAAGGAAGAAACAATTGAAATATGATTTGTTATTGTTAGTGAAGTGATAGTCATTTGACCACAGAGCAAAAAAGATAGAAAAATTGAAAGGGAGAAATAAACAAAAATTAGTGTGTTGAACTGCATCACATTTCCAGCTCTTTTTCTGGAAGCTGTGGTGGTTAGGGTGTTCCCTGCTCCCCCTCCCCCCACTTTGGAAATCACCCAGACTAGACTCAGCAGGCTCTGGAAATATGAATGAAGCTTATATTTACAGCTACCACAATATACAAGCAGATATTTACAGTATATACAGAAATATACAGAAATATACAAGGTAAAAAAGGTAATACAGAACCACAACTCCCCTCCCAGAAACCTGAGTCCCCAGGAGGGACTCTCAACCACCCCTCACCTTCCCCCTACCCTTTTCAACCTTACCCCAGTCCCAAGGAAGAATGGAGATTCGGCCAGGGGGATTAAGAAGCAAAGGTGAATCAGACAAAAGCAAATGGAGGGTGAGGTTAGAAAGCAAGATGGAGTTCAGCCAGCAGCCCCAGATCCCCAGCAGGCAAAGAGCCCAGAGCAAAGCCCGAGCAAAGAGAGCAAGTGACCTAATCTGTGTTTTCCTTTTCTTTTTAAACACATCTCAGCAAGACTGTGAGCAAAGTAGACATCACCGTTGTTTTAGTTTTACAGCCTATGATCTAGTCCTTCTCACCAAAACATTCTAGCTAGCTTCAAACTAGCACAACTGCATAGCAGTATGCTAATTACTTATTAAGAGCTTCTGAGAGTGTATTTTGATCATACTGTTGCACAGAAAGGCTATTATGGCTTCAGTTTGAATGATGGCTAGAAAGGCTTCCATTTCATTGCTAACTGGACAGGTTATACTACCTAAAATTTATCTGCTATTGGATATCTATCTGCAATTTATTGCTATTGGACTTGTCTGTATGTTTGTAATGCTGCTTTTTTTATTCCACTGATGCCACAAATAAGTTACAAGAAACATTCTCTGTGTCTGAGGCGTGCAGTGTTATTGTGAGATAAATTTAAGTGGAAGCATAAAACACATCCATAGCAAAAGGTCTAAATTTTAAAGAGAGGAAAATGCTGAGAAATTGAGGGAGAGTCAGCTGGAATTGAAGAATTCAGAACTTTAGAGAGTTTTGTAAAAGTGTTGAAACTTCCAAAATTACAGGTGCAGAAATTTGTTCCTACTGCAAGCTCCAGATTCAGGGAAGAGAATGCACAACATCAGCAGTTTAAAGGCAGGGTTCTGTTCTAACAAGAAGAAAAGATTTGTTGAGACTTGCATTAGGAATTGGCCTACAAAGAAGAAAACTCTTGGGTCATGTTTCATGTTGCTGAAAACCAATGTAGGGGAATGAAGGAGAATTTTCAGGTCTAAATACAGCTTGATTTTTTTTTTTTTTTTTTTCAAAAATAAAATGAAACAACTCCATAAGGTTCAAAAAGACTTGAAATGAAGAATCTAAGACAGAGGTGAGACTTGTGCATGCTTCTGATGTTGCATTTAGGCTTTTTCACGTACTTAACTGTTACAACCAAGGGACATTTTGTTAAAGAAGTTCTGAGAGCAGATGTTGAATTACATTGGAGATTTAAGCACAAAATATGAGTGTTCAAAGAACTTATGAGAAAAAGGAAAGAAGGCACTTTGAGTTAAAGGAGCAAAGAAAAAGTACTGGATTACTTTGAGGATTCAGTAACTCTAGTGAGTGTATAAAATGCAAGGTAGTGCAGATTTTAATTTTAAACAAACCAAAATAAAAAATCCTGCTGCTCTGTATCTTTTAAAAGTCACAGAACCCTAGCATGCATTCAGTTGAAAGGCACTCTTGAAGGTCATCTTGTCCAATTGCCCTGCAGTGAGTGGGGACATTTCCTGCTAGATAGGGTTGCTTAGAGCCCCATCAAGCATGACCTCTCTAGGCAACCTGTTCCAGTATTTTTCTACCCTCTTTGTAGAATCATTCTGATCAGCAACAAGTCTGAAGCCAGTCTCTTATTCAAGCTACACTGATCTTACAGATTACTTGATTTGCCATTGGAATGGGCTGCCCAGGGAGGTGGTGGAGTCACCGTCCCTGGGGGTATTCAGGAAAAGACTGGATGAGGCACTTAGTGCTGTGGTCTAGTTGACTGGATAGGGCTGGGTGCTAGGTTGGACTGGATGATCTTGGAGGTCTCTTCCAACCTGATTGATTCTATTCTATTCTACTTCTTGGCTTTTCAGAAAATGGCTAAGACTCTTATTGGCCCTTCCTGAGCAATACCAGAATTACCTGTGGCATTTTGTTGTTTGCTCTGGGGTCTTTGGTTGGTTTGGTGGGTGGTGGTGTTGTTTGTTTTGTTCTGGTTGGGGTTTTTGGTTGTTGCGGTGATGTTGTTGTTAGGTTTTTAATTTGCAAACCTGCCTAAACAAACGAGGGTGAGTACAGTATAACCACTTCTACTTGCTTGGAGTGATGTTTGAGAAAGTTTTTGCAGACAGAACATATGTATTTAAAAAAAAAATCTGAAGACTTGAAGTGCAGAAATTACCAGCTGATCTTAGTTGAACTTTTCCCCTATCTGCAGCATCTCAGCTTGCTGCTGTAGCCAATTTTATCTGAATAAGATGTAGGAAACACAGCTTTACAGTAATGCTTTCTGGGACATGTGGCATTTGTTTCTGTCATGACTTGATGAGTTGTGCTTAAAGTGAGATGTGATTATGCTGTGTGGGTATACTTTCTACTGGTGCTGAGGAATACAGTGTTTAATAGGTGTCTGCAGAGAGGTGATTTACCTAGGCTACAATTGGGAGTTCCGTGACTTCCAGGAGGCAGTGGAGGGGGGAATGGATTCGGCCAGGGGGATTAAGAAGCAAGGTGAATCAGACAAAAGCAAATGGAGAGTGAGGTTAGAAAGCAAGATGGAGTTCAGCCAGCAGCCCCAGCTCCCCAGCAGGCAAAGAGCCCAGAGCAAAGCCCGAGCGAGGAGAGCAAGTGACTGTTGTATATAATGTGGCTAGTGCTAAATGATCAAGCATGGTGGGGGAAGGAATTGGGTTCCTCTGTCTCCTGACAACTTCTGTTGAAACTTAAAAACTTCTGGGGTTTTCTGAAGTTTGGAGTTGGGACTATTTTTAGTGGAATTTTAGAACTAATTTTTTATTTGTGGCTTTAGACAGTTCTCCATGATATAATTATTAATGAGACGAAGAGATCTTCAAACAAGCATTTCAGTCTCTCTCCTTGTTAATGTTTCCAGCTCAAATCCAATCCTAGCAATAATGAGGAGAAGGAAGCCCAGACTCAGCTGACAAAATCTGATGAGCTGCAGCGCCTGCATTCACAAGCATTATCTGCCTACCAGAAAGAGGATTATGAAACTGCTATTTCTCTTCTTGATGAAATCTTGGCAGTAAGTGTTAAGTAAAATGGTACTGTGAAAGGAAAGTAAGAGCATCTTCCTCTTGATGTCTGTGTGTTTGTTTAATAACGGTGTAAGAACACTTGGTATAATATGGTGCTCAGCAGAACAGCCAAGATGAAGCTGGAGACTGGAGAATGTTGAGCACTAGCTGAAAAAAGTCAAAACAATAGCCTGTAGATAGGGTTAAAAATACTTAAGCCACACTTGGGCTATAGATAACTTTCTTGTTCATACTTTCTCATTCTTCCATAGTTCAGTGATCTTGAGGAAGCTGAGAGTCCTCAAACTAATGAAGCTTTGTCAATTGTAAGAGGTGCAGAGAGGTGTTATCATTGCCTATATGCAGGCAATTATGAGAAAATGAACTAACACAAGTTGAGAAAAATCACTTAGTTAAAAATGTGTATAGCTATCTGGATTTTTGGCTTGTTCCTTAAATACCTCTATTTGTTGAGTCTTAATCAGTATAAGTAGTCTGTTAGTATAAGTAATTCAATNGGCTGCTGTGACTCTTCACACACAAATTAACAATTGACTTGAATTTACAACATTCTAGCTTTTGGTGAAGCTGCCAAAGTGTAAGAGTTTGTTTATTGGAAGGGAACATGAAAAAGCAGAGAAGCCTTGTTCTCTAAAATGATGTTTTAAAAACATGATATAGGATAAATTTGCTAAAATTATGATAGGCAATTCTTGCCATTGTTATTTCTATATATATTTAGAATGTGGATACTAAGGTCAAATCTAATGTAGCTCAATCTTACCCATAGGCTTTTTTAGAGGACAACTCACAGCTTGATGCTTGCTATTCATTACCCCTGTTCTTTTGGGAAGATATCATAATTTATGATTCTGATGTCCTTCCCTGGATGCTCAGCAGACTGTTCTAGTTTAAGCAGTACCAGTAGATTTAATTCATCTCACTGCATGAGCTCATTGGATCATTTACAAATTTTTCAGGCCTTTGTTTTCTTCTAGGTGGACAGGTGCATCACAGCATCCATCAGGAACCAGAGATGCTAATTTCATGTGCTCTGTGTGCAGCTTGAACCTTTTGCTATTGCAGTTGGCAAAGTGAAATTAGATGTTTGTTTGGTTTGGGTGTTTTTATTAGTTGTTTTTGTTTTGTTGGGGAGGAAAAGTGAAGTGCTGTGGACCAAAACCAAGCTTTAATTTTGATTTCTCAAGGTTTGTGTTTGGGATGCAGAGCTTCGAGAACTTCGAGCTGAGTGTTATATAAAGGAAGGGGAACCAAGCAAAGCCATTAGTGACTTGAAAGCTGCTGCCAAGTTAAAGAATGATAACACTGAAGCCTTCTATAAAATCAGCAAAATATATTATCAGCTGGGGGACCATGAATTATCACTCAGGTACTTCTACTGTTTGCTGTAATCATAATTGAGACAGAAAATGTGATTCCACAGATCATGATAAAATGTGAAATATCTGTGTTGTCTGGGTTTTGGATGGAATAGGAACTCTGGTCTGGATCTGGAAAAGGAAGCTCCAGTTTCAGAAGCTAGGAACTTGCAGTAAAGACACCATCTTTACTCTCGGCATGCACTGCCATAGGCAGTTCCTAGCATTTTGCTTATTAAATGGGAGCCTTGGAGTAGATCCATTGAGCTGCTTGGATTTACCACCTTTTATTGTATTTTTCTGTGCTAGAAGAAAGTACTGCTCTGAACTTGCTGTGGTGGATCCTTTTTAAACTTTATATCTCTGTTAAGATTAAAACACAAAAAATGTATGCATTAAGACTTAGGGCTTGATAGACTTATTTATTTCCCCCCCCCAGGACTTGAAACAAAAGCTTGCAAGGTTAAAAACAAAGTACAGGAGCTGGGGGTCCAAAGCTGTCAATCTCTCATTGTTGTAAACAATGTCCAGTATTTTGAATATATGGGGTGGGGTTGTTTGGGGGTTTTGTTTGGTTTTTGGTTGGGCTCTCTTTCTGGTATGTTGTTTTGCTGTTGTTTGTGGGTTTGGTGGGGTTTTGTTTTGTTGCTGGAGATTACTATGTGGCTGCTTTTTGGTGTGTTTGGAGGTTTTTTGTAATACAGTGTGTTCACATGTCTCTAGTCAGTCCTGCACATAACTGCCCTTGCTCAACCCAGACTGTTGCCTTTATACTCTGTGCTTAGTTGGGTACATGGTATAACCCTTTTTGTACATAAGTGGTTTTTGTTCAGCTCATCATCTTTGATGCACTACCTTCATCTCCATGTTCCTTCCCACATGTGGTTGCTGCCACAGTTTCTTCAGTAAGAAGGGAAGTGAAAAAGCCTGAGTTTCTTTCTTGGCTGGTAGATGGAAACTGCATGTGCTTATAATTTCAAATGCCCATTTTAAAGTTGGGCAAAAGCAAACACCAACTAATTGGATCACATTAGGGATCACCTTTCCAGGGTATACTTCATCTCTGGAGTTCGAGTCAGTTCTCTGGTGACTTTTGGTAGCTGGCCATCACTTACCATAGTGGTTTCAAGAGTAGATTTTTGTGGGTTTTTTTCTCTGAAATTCATCTATGGAGTTCCTCTGTTAATGACCAATTTTTCATTTGATCATTAGATATATAAATAAAGAGTTTGTAGCTTTAGGATTTGCTGGGTAGTTTGTTTTGTCCCTTCCTTGTTTTTTTTTTTTCCACTTACTGTTTACAGGCCTAGAGATTTTCAGGTTATAGATTCATAGAATCAGTCAGGGTTGGAAGGGGCCACAAGGATCATCTAGTTCCAACCCCCCTGCCATGGGCAGGGACACCCTACCCTAGATCAGCCTGGCAGAACCCCATCCAGCCTGGTCTTAAACACCTCCAGGGATTGGGCCTCAATCTCTTCCCTGGGCAATCCATTCCAGGCTCTCACTGCTCTCATGCTGAACAACTTTCTCCTCACCACCAGTCTGAACCCACCCATCTCCAGCTTTGCTCCATTCCCCCTAGTCCTGTCACTCCCTGATACCCTGAAAAGTCCTTCCCCACCTTTTTTGTAGGCTCCCTTCAGATACTAGAAGGCCACAAGAAGGTCACCTGGGAGCCTCCTCTTCTCCAGACTGAACAGTCCCAACTCTTTCAGTCTGTCCTCATGGAGAGCTGCTCCAGCCCTCTGTGCATCCCAGTGGCCCTTCTCTGGACACACTCCAGCATGTCCACATCCTTCTTGTAATAGGGGCTCCACAACTGGATGCAGTACTCCAGCTGGGGTCTCACCAGAGCACAGTAGTTTTGTCTGTGCTTAGGAACAAAATAAGATTTTGTGATCCTTTTATTAAAATAACACCTTGGCTGTGCTATGTTGTTTCTGTGGTACAAATGTTTTATTCCTTCATATGATTGCATTCTGGAGTTTGAGTTTTTTTAAGAGTTTTGACTATTTTTTAAGAGGTATCTGTCTTAATCAGAGTCTGATTAAGCAGGTTTCACAGTGAAAAGTCAGGCTGAGGCTTGGCTGAGTTCCCAAAAGGAGGTTTCAGTCATAGCTGAGCTTTGTCTGTTCCTGGCAGCATAAAATACACTTTTGGGTAGGTGTTTTGTAGTATAGTTGAGTTAAAGGCATAGGAAAATTACAGTCTTTTATATCTGATAACTGCTGAATATGTTACCCGCTCAGGGTATATTTTTCTTCTGCTGTTTAGTCAGTTATTAATGTAACACTTCTCAGTCTTTGCATAGTTGTCAATACAAAATAATTAAAACCTAAACCAGACAGATACCCCTGCATGTGCTGGGAGACAATTTGTTGCCTTAAGTTCATTTCTGGATGAAAGGAAACATCGTGTAATGAATTCAGCTGTTGCTCTGAACAGCTGGGTTTTGTCTTAAGGTGAACTTTCCTGTATGGTAATGTCTTTGTTTTCTTTTGTGGTGGTATTTTTTGCCCCTTTGTATCTCCCTATGGAAAGTGAAGTCCGGGAGTGCCTCAAACTGGATCAGGACCATAAGCAATGCTTCTCCCTCTATAAGCAAGTAAAGAAACTCAATAAGCAGATTGAGTCAGCAGAGGAATTCATCAGAGAAGGCAGGTAAGTGTTCAATGCTGCATTTAAAAAAAGAAAAAAAATCACTACTGAGGTGCCAGCTTATTGATTGAGGAGTTGATGAAGTGATGCTTTTTGCATCTGTCAGTTGAAGTGGATAACTGAGCACAGCTCTCAAATTACAATTAAAATAAATATTGACTCGCATAGCGACAATCCAATTCTGATTCCTTCTGATGTCTTGCATATTTAACTTCTTTGTGGAGCAGGTAGTTAAGTCTAAGACAGGGATAATCTTTGTCAGCTTTCATACCTTACTGTTCAGCACTGAGGTGACACCTTGAGTGCTGGATTCTCCAGTACAAGGGAAATTAAGCTTCCGAGACAGAGTCCAGCAAAACGCCACTAAGATGGAGGGACTGGAACATCTTTCTCCTGAGATTAAAGGCTGAGATACTTGGGATTGTTCCCCCTGAACCTTCTCTGCTACAGGGTGATTTCATTGCTGTGTATAAATACCCAAAGGGAGGATGCCAGTCTTGTTTGAGTGGTGCCCTGTGACAGGACATGGGGCAATGGGTATAAACTGAAACGGGAAAATACCTTTGAAAATGCTTACCACCATCCCCTTGCTTCCACTGGTGCAGATTGTCCAGAGAGGTTGTAGAGTCTCCCCACTTTGGAGATACTCGATCTGAACACAGTCCTGGGTAATCTGCTCTAGATAGCCCTGATTGAACACATCTTTATGAACCATGTCTTTAAACCCACCTAATAACTGCAGTGCCTTGATAGCAAATGTGGATCTGTTTGAGCTTCAGTTATGCACCCTGTTAAATGATGGACGATGCCTCTGTATTCTTGCATTTTTAGGTAAATGTTTTAATCAGTTCCTTACTCAAACCACGAAACTTCAGCATCTTTGAAACCCTCACAGCAAAAATACATCATTATCATATCACTTGGAGAGAAGAGGGAAACTGCCCAATTCAAGCTGTCATAAAGAACTTTTCTTTGTACCAAGAAATGCAAATAGCACAGTCCTCCCACCAAGCCTCCAGACTTAGTCCATCTCAGGTATTAGAGAGGGAGATGTTTTATTCCTAGTGCAGAATGGCATGTTGGACAGGAGACATATGTAGAGACTGTTACCTGTGCACAGTGAGAGGTGGCAGTTGTTAACATTTACTGTAAATGCCTCACAGGCACAGTGCCTTCTCTTATGTCTCATAGCACAGAAAAGGAAAGAGTTCTTCATGCTGTTGCCATTAAGACAATTAATGTACATTGTGTGAATGTGAAAATCTGTGAATTTTGAAGTTTGTAAATAAGTCACAACATCCTGAAATACTCACTTTTGCTTCACGGTATTACGCTTATCTTTACAACTTAAACAGGTATGAGGATGCTATCAGTAAATATGAGTCTGTAATGAAAACTGAGCCAGAAGTCCCAGTTTATGCTACTCGTGCCAAAGAAAGAATCTGCCACTGCTTATCAAAGGTATTTTGCTTCGCTGTCTTTCTCTGCAAATTCCTTTAAAACAAACAACCCAAAGCCCACAATTACCTGAACTGTGTTTAATTTTCTGTGGTCCAGAATCAGCAACCTGTAGAAGCCATAAGAGTTTGTACAGAAGTCCTGCAACTGGAACCAACCAATGTGAATGCCCTAAAAGACAGAGCAGAAGCTTATTTGTTGGAAGACCTGTATGAAGAAGGTACAGTTGTATGCACCTTGCACATAGCTTTGTTGGGGGGTGTTTAAAATGCAGTCAATAATTCAGACATTTTTTTATCATGCACTTTGATTCTACACTATGTTGTTATCCCTAATCAGCACTAATAGTTTTAGATTTACAAAAATACCTACTGGTAATTATGCCTTGATTAGTAGAAGTGGTATGTACTTGTTTTATCTGCACTGGAGTAATCTTTACAACAGTGGGCTATGTTCAGGATGTTTTATGGGACTGCACAGCTTCACACATTTTATATAATCATCAATGTCAGACAATTGCATTGAGATAAAGGTAATTATAAGGTGATGTAAATCTATTTTAGGAGCTCCTTTTTAATATCTCCAGATGACAGCATGTTCTGCCATCCTATCCCCTCGAATAGGTTGAGAGCAGGGGATAACAGCCATTGCTTCACCTCCCTGGATCTTTCTGATTCTGTTGAGATGAGTAAACTGATTTTACTTCTGAGGCTCCATTTTTCATATGAGGCTTGCATAAAGCATGCTGGTACATGGTCCCATCAACAGCCTTGGAAAGCAGGGACTGAGTAATGGGTGTTTGAGTACCCCATTACGTTGTTACCTAGCCTGTTTAAGAGAGTACTAAGTGCTAATGTGCTATGAAAAAAAAAATCTTCAAAGTTAAATTTAGTGATTGCCATTTTGATAAGAAACCAGGCTTAAGAAGCAAACTCGCACAGTCTGTCTGTTCCACCCCAGTACTCAGCCATACAGCAGCTTTTGAAGCGTTGGGCTGTTTCAGTCAGTTGTGATGAGGAGAAGGACTTTCAGGCTTTAAATCTGCAGGAGACTAGTTCCATTAATTTTTGTACTCATGGAAGGGTTTTCGTTTTCAGTATTCAGCTATTGGATCTTCTGCTTTACAGCTGAACAACAACAAAAACAAACGTTTGTGAGGCAGCAGTTCTTGTTAATAACATGCTCAGATTTGTTGGCCTTTTTGAGAAGTGAACTTTTGAGAGATGATATTGCCCACCTCATGAAGTTCAGTTCAAGAATGAGATACCTATTTTTGGTTTTGTTGGGTTTTTTTAGGCTTCCTTACCTCAAAACATAATATAAAGAAGACTGGTGTGGTTTCAGGTAGTCCTTTTCATCAGCGCTGTAGGCTTTGTACCTCTGAAGTGACCTAGTACCTCTTAGAGACTCCCCCCCTTATAAGAAAAAGGGTGGAAGACAAAAGCATTTTATAGAACTGATGACCTTTATACAAAGGAATTGCTTTAAAAAGAAAGTGTGAGGGGAAAACTTAAAAAATGTCATTGTGTTTTTCTTAGGATAGTGTTTTTCCATCTTTTGGTCAATTAAAACTGCAGTGTTGGCCTAAAAGGAAGATTTCAGTGACAAAGCCCCCTTTTGGGCCTTTCCCCCTCTTTCTGTACCTCAGTCCAGCAGAAGTAAGCCCAGTCAGTGTTTAGGAAAAGTAGATTTATAAATGAACAAAAAGGAAACCATCTGGTCTAAAAATTAATTAGAAGTGCATGATACACATCTGCATAATTACAGCTTCTATGAAAGTTTTTGATTTAAGAGAAGGAAATATCAGCCAAAGGAGAACCCAAAGAAAAATCCTGATTGGTTTTTCCCCCCCCCTCAAGATGCATGAATCTTGAGCTTAGAGGAGATGGAGACAGGCCCTGCTTTGAGTCCTCATAAATGACCCTTTTGCTTCTCACTATTGGACAGAACTGATCTGTTTATTTCCCTGAAACTGACGCATCTTAATTTGGATCTTTCCATCATTAGCCTCTATTAAATCCTCATTTGTTCCTCTAGGGTGAGAGAATTTGGCAACTCTTGCAAATTAGAGAATAAGTTTTGTAAGAAGGTCCTACCAAATGCACAGGGATGCTTTGGTCTTGTCTTGTAGCAAATGCCTCCTTGTTATGGGGCATAAAGAAACACAGAGGATCATCTGGAATCTGGGTGGAGAGGTTATTCCTTGAGCTGGAACCTTCTGAGCTTGGTTTAGCCTGATTTTGAGTGGGTGTCATGGGTTTACTAAAGATAGCGACAGAAATTAAACTCTCAGATCAAATTGGAGAGAAAATACAGAATTGTATTTAGAGAGAGACAAATACAGTGACAGATCTTACAAAAATCGATTTCTCCATCCATGGCAAACCCCCTTGAAGTTTACCCATCCCCAGAAAAACTAAATCTACCTTCCCCAGTGCTCCAGTCCTCCGCACCCCTCCCCAACGCCTCCAGCCAGCCAAGAGGCCTACTGCTTACATGTTCCCGATAGATTGGCTCCTGCCACACACCCAGGGCAGGAGGAGGAGGAAAGGAGAACAAACTGACCTTGTTGTGAGCTTATACCAAGATAGCAGAATTATGGGATTGAATAACAGTCTTCTAGTCCCCAGAGCATTTTTTTTAACCCTCTAGCCTCCACCTGGGACAGTGGGCAACTATGGTAGAGTGGAGCCATGCTCTTCCAGATCCATGTTGCTTAGCATATCCCCTGTCTTCTTCCTGCCCTTGACCATAGTGAGATAGTTGTGGTTGCACTTTGCCTTCCAGCTGAGTCTCCATAAACAGTATTACAGTCCATTAATATGAGTCTGCCTGAAGGTGTCTTCACTTGCCCTTCAGTTTTTACTGCTATAAAATGATGACTGATTTCTCTCTGCAGAGAACAGCACAGCAATTAAAATTGTAGTCTCACACTAAAAGGGGCAAAATGATTTCTCATTCTTCCCTCAAGAAAATTCCAATCTGGAAATACTACCTGTTTTTCTGTTTAAAGACAGGAAATTGCAAAGTACTTGTAATTCAGAACGTTGAAGGCAGTTATTGTTAAATGTTGAAGATGCACTTCAGTATGTATAGCTGAGTTCTGATTCCCATCAAATGGTTTTAATTACTTTTATAATCACAGAGGATCCAGGGCTTGTGTAAGAGACAGATGTGCAGTGACTCCCTGTCTGGCTTACATCATGAGTATAGGAGTCTGCCTAAAGGATACAGTAGAAGTTTTGTCAAATGAAAAAAAAAATCAAATGCAAAACATCCCCCACCCTTGTAGAGGAATCAGTCCCCATCCCAGTAAGGGCATCATTGGTTTAGTTATTCCTCTCAACAGAGTTGGCATGGATATGAGTTGTCTGCAGTTACTCTTGCTTGAAAGCAGATTAATTCTGCATATGGAATGGTGGCCTGGTAACTCTTTTAAAGATGCAGGCAAGATACAAAAGTTAGATAAGTTGTTTAGAACTACAGCATGATTACTATTTGAAAGATTGTGAGGACTCTTGTGCTATTAAAAAGGAGAGTTAGATTTCACTGAAGTATTTACATTGAAAGTGATACTGGAAAGTAGTTGTCCCTTTCGTGTCACAGGACAGGATGAAAGGAAGAAAAGATTCTCTCTGAAATAGGCCAATAAGAACCAGCAGTGATTTTCGGTGTTGGTTTGTGAGGCACTAGAGCTTTCTGAAGTAGTGGCTGAGAGGAATTGATTAAATACCTCACTCAACATACTGTGAATTAGTATTAAGTCTCCTGGTTTTATAGCAGACTTGTGGCTAGGGAGCTGTCATCCTGCTTCCACCTGCATCCGAGTCCCACCCTTCAAGTGGGGAGAGCAATTAGCTCTCGGAAAGAGAAGAATTCTTACACTGGAGAGTGCCATGAAAACTGAAGTGACTTCAGCTGACAGTGGCAAAATGTACTTGCTGTCAGGTGTGCAGCACTAACAAACAGCTTTTCATGTGCTTAGTACTTGCAGCCTGAGGAAGTCAGTTTTTAAAAAGGGAAATCTAGCCCTGTCACTGCAGATACTTTACCTCTGAGCAGCCTGGTTTCCAGCAGTGGTGCATGCTGATGATCTGATGCTCAGTGAAGCTGAGCAGTCTGATCTGCATTGGCAGGACATTGTGGTGAGATCTCTCAGTATTACCTGAAGCAGATTAAGTGCACGATGCTTAAAGTTATTGGAGTGATAAAGCAGCAGAATGAAATCTTGACATTCTTTTTTTTTGTATCAGTTTCAACTGCATCTACTTGGCACGTGCATTAGTGTACACTCCCTTTTGTTGTTGGAGGTTTTTGGTGGTGGCTTTATTGTAAATGACTGGACAAATCATTAAAAATACCAGCAGAAGCCTAAATGCATTGTTCAAGAAGGAAATGACAGCACCCAGTGATGTGAAAGTGAATAGAAATTGTGTTCCATTTGTAATTGCATGTGAAATTGTTGAGGCACTGGAAAATACTTTTTGGAATCTTTTTCCTTTTTCAATAACTAAAACCAAATTGCAGTGGTATCAGGTGTCTGAATAATACAAATTCATTAGCACTTCCTGCTGTCTTGCTCAGAAACAGTGAAAAATAAATGTAACACCTGCTGGGAAGTAGCATCTGCTTGGAAATAATCTAATACAAGTACTTTGTCTAATTTGAGAAACCTGGGAGACTTGGATCTGCAAATGAGACTTGGAGAATTATAACAGTGAAAGAGCAGCAGTCTTGTTGCAGACATCAACAGTTGCTTCCCTAGATAAACCTTGATATCAAAGAATATTTAAACTTGATGACTTAAGCATTCAGTTGCCACTTAAAATAGTATTGTTTACTCACACTGTAGATTTTGAACTTGTTAAATTCTTGAGTACTTTCTAGCATCACTCTTACTGTCATTCCTGAGAAATGCAACTCTTGAAATAAAAGTGAGAGCAAGCCTTTGGAAAAACACCTTAATATGTGACTCTGCATATTATGCAGAGGCATAAAAAGAAAATATTTGTCTTTCATCAACAGTATGGACTTACTGGTAGGGGGAAATATATCCTTATTGTCATGGAAGAGGAAGAGGCTTACTCTCCTCTTGTTTGAGAGGACAGACTGTGAGAGAAGAAGGCTTATTAACTTAAAGACTCTATAATGCATCTTTGCACAGCAGTGTGGGAGTAATGTTCTGCAGTGCCCTTTTCAAGTAATAGTCACAGAAACTTGCTTCTTCTGTTTCATCTCAACCCTAGATGCTCATTACATTCATCCATTTGACATCCAGAGAGTGGTGTGACCTACACCTAGTAGCCTCCCTTCTCCTTCCTTTACAAAAAGTCTGATGAACCTAAAGAAAGAAAATTACCTCATTTAGGTGTGAAAATTAATCTTCTCTGCTCCAAGGTTTTTTAATTGGAACAAGAAACCAAAACCATGACAAGCTGAATTAAGCTTTGCTGCTTATATATGGGAATAGAATAGCATCTGTTTTGGTGAGGAGTTCTTTAGATTCAAGTTTGTAAAGTGTTGTGTAATCTTTTTTAATTCATTTTGTTTTAATAAAAGCTATTAAGGACTATGAGACTGCTCAAGCCAATAGTGAAAATGACCAGCAGGTGCGGGAGGGGCTAGAACGTGCCCAGAGGATGCTGAAGCAATCACAGAAGAGAGATTACTATAAAATCTTGGGAGTAAAAAGGTGAGATGTTAGTATCTGAGATGACAAAATTGTTTTTTTAAACTGGTACATATAGGGCAAATCCATTGAATTTGTTCTCTGTGTTAGTTTTTGTTCCTGTACCTTGCTCGTGTCCTTTTCCTGCTTGTACTAGTTTAGCAGTGTTCAGCTTTTAAGTAGCATTTGCTCGCAGTTCCTTTTAAAAAGAACAAAAAAGATATAAATCCCTTGACAGGAAGTTCTTAGTCTAGGTGGTCAAGAGTCAGGTGAACCAGCTGGGGAAGAAATGAAGACTGGAAGGGTACTACTGAAACCACCAAAAAATGAAAACAGTGGTAGATAGTGTAATAGATTGGAAGAGTTCAGAAAGAGTCACTGAAAGGTATCTAAAATAATGCTGCCATTAACCTTGAGAAACCTGCAACTTCTCTTTCTATTGAGCTCCAGATGTCCAGTTCTGAACTAGCACCAGTCACCCTTCCAGTTGTGGACTAATTTGGTCTCCACTCTTTATGCTTTTTTGTTACTTACCTGGTTGTAAATGCTTCAGACAGTGAGCTGTGTTCTGCATGGTAGCTGGCAGTAACATTTTTCCAAGGACTGTAAATAGGTGGTTGGAAGTTGCAACCTGCTTTCTCTCTTTTCTGTGTAAAGAATCTTCAATGCCACCTGCAAAAACCTCATAATTTTCCTGATGCCTCTAATTACTGTCTCAATGTTTCAAATAAACCTGTAACTTCACTCATGTGACACAGGGACAATCAAACAATTTTATCTATGGTTTTATCTATCCAGAAATGCCCGAAAGCAAGAAATCATAAAAGCTTACAGAAAGTTGGCATCCCAGTGGCACCCTGATAATTTCCAGAGTGAGGAAGAAAAGAAGAAGGCAGAGAAAAAATTCATTGATATAGCAGCTGCTAAAGAAGTCCTCACTGACCCAGGTAAGGACTGTGTTCAAGCAGTTACCTTTATTTATTTATTTTTAATGATTTTCTACAGTAATGTAAAATGCAGCAAGTGTTAAGCATTACAGCTTCCCTTTTCCCCTTTCTCCTTTTCTCAAAGCAATTCAGCGATACTTGGGTCTGATCTGTTGAATGAAGTCTTGTTTCATACCTGGAGTTGTTTATTGTGCTTCAGTGATTTTTGTGTTAAAGTCAAAACAAAAGTTTATTATTACAACAAAGGTCTTTTTTGGATATTGTCTTGAAGGATCGATGAACTCTAGAGGTGCTTTAAGGATCTGGGTGTCTTCTCCTCCCTGAAGTTCTGTTGCAGTGTGCTTTGAGGCTATCTTCCCCATTCATTCTCCAGCCAGTCTTGTGATTTTTCTCCCTTACTCCTTTGCTTCCTTTTTCTGCCTTGATGAAATGGGTGTCCTGGAAAAGTGCCATGCAATCAAAAATCCTGTGGCACTTGTAGGCTTCTTGACAGTTACATGCAGATGTAAATGACACAGTAGTGGTATAGCCTGTAACTTGTCTGTGGGTCTTGGGGAAGGCTTTCAGTTTTGTCCTCACTGGGCAAAACCACAGAGAATGTGCTTTCTGCCTTCTAACTGCTTCCCCCAGACAGCTCTCTGCTTGAATGGTGTGTGGTGAAAATGTTTGGGTCTTTGCTTGCTGACTTCTGTGCTGTTGATGACCGATCAATAAATGGAATTTATGAATTGTAAACAATTGGCCAGCTACAGCATGGTCTGTCCCCAGACCATCCTGAATGCATGTGTCTATGAGAGAATAGATTCAATAACCTCATCAGGGATAAAATGAGGTAAAGGTCTTCTTGGGGACATCCCTGCTTACTGCAGGGAGGGTTGGACTAGATAACCTTGATAGGTCTTGTTTGAAGTTCTTTGTTTAGTGCTTTTAGAAAGTCTTTTCTCTGGCTGTCTCTAGACAGCTTTGAAAAGCTCTAAGTCATTTAGGTTCAACAGATGTGTCAGTTTCAAGTGGGAGAGATTGCTCTTTTACCTCTTCCAATAGAGGCAAAAGAAAAGCGCTTACACACAGGATTGGAGAACTGGAAAGTTTAAGTGGGGAAGGCAATTCATATACTACAGTGCTAAAGTGCAAAGCACATAAGCCCCAACTATGGATTGCTTTGGATTTTAACACAGAAGCTCATTAAGCCAAAGCTTCACACAAACCTCTCTCTATACCAGGCCAAAAAACCCCAGGCTTTCAAATGGCCACCCTCTTCCTACCCTCCATACTACTTCATTGGTGATACAGCACAAAATTCAGCTAGGCAACTCCTAGGCAGTTCCAGGCCTAACTGGTGACATTGTCAAGGTCAACCAGACCTCACTCCGGCCACAGAGATAACCTGCTCATCCTTCCTGGGAGGAGAAAGGGAGGGAAAAGGGAAGAAACTAACTTTGCAGCTAAATTTATAGGGTTGCAGGTTTTATGGGAAGAAATGCAAAGATTACACTTTCAGGTACGTGTCCTGGACCTTTCTAGCTCCTGGAGGTCTGTGTGTTCTTAAAGGCACATAGACTCAAACGGCCACTGGATGCTGCCAATACAAGTGATGTTTGTAGCTCGCTGACCTAGGAGGGTTCTGAGTTGGTTGTTGGTCATCAAAGATATTGGTGTTACTGCTCTGACCGTTGTGCCATGGTTCCCCCTTGATTTTGTTTCCTCCAGAAATGAGACGGAAGTTTGATGCGGGAGAGGACCCACTGGATGCGGAGAGTCAGCAGGGTGGGGGCAACCCTTTCCACAGGAACTGGAACACATGGCAAGGATTCAACCCCTTTGGTTCTGGAGGAGGCCCATTTACATTCAAGTTTCACTTCAGTTAGAGCCAAGACTGTTTCTGGTGGCTGCTGCTGTTTTTTACTTAATTCGTTGAAAAATAAAAAGTCTCTCAGTTCAAGACCCAAAATCTTAATTTCTAATGTTGTCCTTAACCCAGAGTCTTACTGCAGTGGAAGAAAGCTCCTTCTCTCTCCTAGTATTCAGAGGGCTTGCTTTGTGGTAAACTTGACAAGCTCACACTGGCTGAGGGGTTTATTACTGCCTGTGTATTTGTCGTGGATATCTGCAGGACGTGTTTATTCCTGCAGATGGAAAAACCAGTAAGAGGCTACTTAGGACAACACTTACACATCAATTTAGGACTCAAGTATATACTTAAAGGTAAAAATGCATGTAAATATTTTTTTCTGAATCAAGGCCTAATGAACAGGGCTGGGGTGGTTCCAGTAGTCTCTGCATTAGCAAGGTGTTAGTTGTCGCGCTCTGCGAAAGGAGCCCTCTCTGTGTTCTCACAAGGAAGCGCTGCTGGCTGCCTGCCACAGTGGTGTTGGCAGTGCCACAGGTGGGGTGGGGAGGCTGCTTGCTGAGTGAGTCTGAAGGATCGTGCTGCCAGGAGATGGCTTCTGGCTGGCTGTACTTGAAAACGCCTGCTCACTTTGTTCAGTAACCTGCAGCAGATTGGGATGGTTTCCTTGGCAGCAGTTCTCAATTAAGAAAGTAAAGAAATGGATCTCTTCTTTCTTGAAATGCTTTCTGACTGTGGGTAGGGATGATGAACTGCCATTTTTGAGTAGTTTGAGCAACAAAGGATCTGCTTGAGATTTGAGCAACAAATTTGATGTGACGTTTCCCCTACTCCTTCTATTGCAGCAATTTGTTATGTCTCTGCCCAAACGCTCGGGCCCAATAGAGGCTGTGAGGGGAGTGTACTGCAAACTGGGAGTTAACTCTAGCCTTACCCTGCAGTATAGCTCCTTTGCTTGCGCTGGGTATTGCAGCAATGAGTTAATACTATGTGAAATTGGTTGAAGTAGTTTTATGGCTTGTAACAGCCACAGTGCTGCAGAAACAATGGCCTGTGTGCAAACAAGGGACTGACTTTCCATTAGCCACCAGTCTGGTTTATTGTCTTCTCTCTGCACGTAGCTAAGATTGGTTTGGTGTATTAATGAGAGCGTGTGAATGCAATGTCAGGTGTTGCCAGGCCTGTAGCTGCTATGGAATAATCTTCTGCCACCGAAGGTATTACTGATGAGTTTCAGCAGCAGCTATTCTCTTGGAACTTCAGTTCACTGATGTTTTCTTGATTGGATTTTAACTGGGAAACAATCAGCTGATGGGAATCTTCTCTCACTTCAACTTACAGAAAGTAGCAGCAACCTCTCCAAAACAAATGATATTAGCAAATCAGGACTTCAGTCTGGAAGTGGGAGCTTTGTTACTGTGATTGGAGTTGCTAGTGAAGGCTTCCTCTTGTCTCCTGCCTCAGGTACTTCACAAACATAACTGTGAAACCATGTGGCTTCATAAAGTGTTTTCCTACAGCAGTTAAGGTCAGTGTTTGTTCAGCAGAAATTTCTTTGAGCTGAAGAGTGTTATGTGGTAGGTTCAACAGGCTGCCGAGGTGGTTTAGTACTATGAACTGTTAGAAGTCCACTGTTGAGTATTTTCTGAATGAGTTTCTAAGAGTTGGACTTTGGCTTTTGACTTGTCTGAAAGCTTTTTCTTTAGACTCTAGAAGATGCTCAGAATGCCGTTCACATCATTCTAGGCTGGTTGGCATGGTTCTTATAGGGCCTGTAGGACTCCGATATAGGAACCTGCTGCACAGCAAATACCCTGTCACCCCCTGGTGTGGGCTGATGCAGACAGCCCTGTGTGTGTGCTTCTTGCTCACAGTAAGCAAAAGAGGCCTGATATTGTTACAGGTGCCTCTGTGGCTGTCAGCTCTCCTGCCCTTAGGGGCAAGTTAGACCCAACTCAGGCTGGGTGGCCCCTGCTGTGTAGATTCTTGGTTGCATGTGCGTGTGTGAGAGATGCTGCTCTGTACAGGCACTTCTGTGTCACCTTGTTCACTGCAGAAGGGGCTGCTGTAATGGAGGATGTCCTTGCTTAGTGCAGGGAGGTTGGACTAGATGCCCTTTGGAGGTCTTTTCCAACTCAAAGCATTCTGTTTTTGTGACTATTGAATAACCAGTGCAAGCAATGTGTCATGTGCTGCACATATGGGAGCCTTCTTTGGCTTCAAGAAGCCATCCTAAACACCCACAGGCAGCTCTGTGCCAGGGAAGGGCTAAGGGTGATCCGTCTCTTAAAGGACTGCACATGTTCAGCTAGTTTGTTCTCCCATTGTTTAAAAAGCTAAAGCTGAGAACATGGTTTCCTTTTTCTTAATTTGTTTTCATTCGGGGAAGGAGTAAGATGGTCACTCACATGGGGGAGGCCTAGGCTGGATGTTAGGAGGAAGTTCTTGACAGAGAGAGTGATTGGCATTGGAATGGGCTGCCCAGGGAGGTGGTGGAGTCACCGTCCCTGGAGGTGTTCAAGAAAAGCCTGGCTGAGGCACTTAGTGCCATGGTCTAGTTGACTGGACAGGGCTGGGTGCTAGGTTGGACTGGATGATCTTGGAGGTCTCTTCCAGCCTGGTTGATTCTCTAAGTAAATTACTGGCACCCTTGTGTTAGAACAGTGTGACTTTGTACCTCTAAGGCCAAGGAGAGTTGTGCTGTGCAGTAGAAGCAGTTAGAAACAAAAAGGACAGTGTTAGAGAATGAATGGGAAATGAAAATTACACACTAAAAAAGCAAACAAAGCTTGAATGTAGTCAGCAGGAAGAAGATGGTTAATGCGTGACTGCTGTTCATAGATTTCTTTAGTGGAAGGCAGTGTCTTGAAACCAAGAAATGACAGTGGAGAGCAAGGCCTCACACTACGCTGCAGCACGCTGTGTGCAGCTTTACCACTCCAGCACAGATGCTGGTGTGTAGCTCTAAGGTACTTCTGCAAATGCAGGAAGACAAAGTTGTATTAGCAAGCAGTGACCTTCTGAGGATCTCCCCATACAGTGACAGCCTTCCTGGTGTGGCCATAGAGACGAAGCCCTGCTAACACATGGAGTGTTAGCAGTGCAGGCAATGCACGAGGGAGCTGCACTTGCCTCTTTATTTATTAGTGGGTGTCTGTAGTGCAATAATGTTCAGTAACTGAACATTGAAGTGTCTCGGTAGTTTGTAAGCCCTCAGATGTGCATGAAGCATCGTTGCAGTCATTGGTCTGTCTGTAGATGCAAACTGTTGAATTCTTTCTCAGTTCTACCCAACAATAGGTTCCAGCTTGTTTTCAAATGAAGGGGGTGACACACACACTGTATTCTACTTGTTACATGTTTAATGCTGATGTATTAATAAATCAGTATTAAACCAGATTCAGAATGAGTTAGGAGAGTTCAGAGTTGTGGCATACAGAGAAAATGTGTCAGCCTAGACTTTTTTTTTTCTAAACAAAAAAAGCTTCTTGTAGTTTCATTCTTCAGACCTGTGTTTGGAATAGGAATTATTTCTTCTCTTTAGGACCGTGACATAGGAGCCTTGCTGGACACTATCCAGTATAGCATGGGGGGGTTAGTTGTGTTTAAAAGTGCCTTATTGTAAGGTATTGTTTGTTTGCTCTGTAACACACACTTTTATCCATGAAATAATGAAAGGAATAAATGGGAGAAATTTATTCTTTCTTCTTTCCCCCCTCCCTCAGCAGATCTCAAAGTAGCAGCTTTATGTTTTATGAAGGAGAGGCTGGTCAGAGATTTATCAGATGTTTCAAATTATTAAAATGTCTTTATATAAAATCATGAATCTAAAAAAAAAACCCAAGTACTGTTTTTTCTAGAACTGTGGGAATTATTTTATGGTATTTTTCACAATAAAGATATTTATGATGACAAGAAAGCACTGCAGTATGTTTGCTCTTCTTTCCTCATCCTGCTCTCCAGGTTTGAAGTCAGAGATGCAGTAAAAGGCTGTCAGGACCCTGGCCTGGGGCATAAATTAACATTTCTTAGGCAGCTAATGCAAAAGTCGTCAAGTTGTAACAAGTAGGCAGCAACTTGCATTTCCAAATTTGGTTTCCCTCCCCTCAGGCCTGATACAGCTAGTTCCAGCCTATGGGTCCTGCCCTCCTTGTAGCATACCAGAGCAGGGAGGGGGAACAGAGCAAGGTGTTGAACTCTGAGGACAGCTTTTGACAAACTGTCCCAGGCTGTTTCTGTTCTAAGAGTCTGGGGGCAAAGTCACGTAGCCACCAGGTTTTCTGGATGGCAGCATGTCCCAGGAAGGCCTCTGGCCCCTCAGCTGCTGGTGGCATGAGAGGAGGGGAGGAATCCCCTCTACCCTCTTTCCAGAGGCTTGAACTTGCAGTCAGCCGGTTCTGGGGAGAGAAGCTGGGCAGCTGAGGGCACATGGGACATGTAGGATGACTGCATCCTCTTGAGTCAATTTCTGATTAAATGATGAAAAGAAATTCTGCAGTTAACAAAACGATGAACAGTCTCTTTATTTTTAATCCAGTGACCATCCCAAGTGGGCTGACAGCAGTCCTGGAGCTCAGAAGGTAGGTAAGAAGTGGAGCCTGCAGGAATTTCTTACGCAGCAGGAGTTCCTGGTTGGAAGCATTGTTGTTGCACATGTTGGCGTTGTGCGTGCATACGGTGGTGAAGGGCTGGGATGCACACAGCTGGTGAAAGGAAAGCTGTCTTGAGTTTAAAGTCCTGTGCCTTGCAACTGCCACATGTGTCTACAGAGCTGATAGGAGGTGAAGTGAGGTGTTTGGGGTGTGGTTGGAAGCAAGGGCTTCTTTAATTGGCCAGATTCTATTGGAGATTCCTTTGTATGGTTTTCCAGTGTCTGTCTAGAAGCCTGTGGCCTACCTGTCAGATAGGAACACTTCTGACTTTCTTGACCTGAGAAAAGCATAACAGTAAGAAATGCAGTTATGATCTAGGGGAGTGTGCTGGTTTGAGGCTATTTTTTACTGAGAGAAATTAAATCCTTAGCTGTGAGAAGAACAGGAAAAACAACAGTGCTCTATATCCCCATTCTTCTGCTGAGAAACAGAACTAGTCAACACAGAGCTAGGACAGGCACTTCACACACACACTGCTCAGCTCTCACTTCGGGCTGTGCCTTCTTGTGGTCTGCTCCCTGTGGCTGATTCTGCCTTTAATTCTCTAATTCACCTAACCCCTTTTTTCTTTCTAACCTCCTTTTTGTCTCTTTTTAACATCTCACCCCACAGCTCCAGATTTACCATGTGAGACACATGTGGGTTGATCTGGTTATTTCTGAAAGCAGGGAAAGAGGGAGGGGGAAGGGAGTTTGGGTCAGGAGCCCTCCTAGGGACTCTGTTTCTGGGAGAGGTTTTGTGTTTCTGTGTTACTTTTAATTTGTATATAACTGTATGTATTTGTGTATATCTGCTTGTATATTGTGCTAAGCTGTAAATAGAGCTTCATTCCTTAATTTTCAGCCATCTGAGTCTACTCTGGGTGATTCTCTTAAGAGTGGGGGGGGGCAGGTGACACCCAAACCATTACAGAGAGATACCTGAGACCTTGTATTGATGAGTACTGGGGAAGGAGTTGGAACAGGTGGGCAGGGTGGGTTTTAGGGTGGTTGTGTGGTTGGTATTTTTTCTTCAGCTCATAGCTGTAGTAAGTATCCAGCTAACTGAGGGAGGATCCACGACACACAGACATGGGAATCTACAGGTACAGACTTCACAGGTAAGCAGCTGTTTGTCAGTTAATGATGCTTCCAAATTGTGGCAGTTTTCAGAACACTGGAGTGGAAGGTGGGAGGAAGTTCTTGGCAGAGAAGAGTGATTTGCCATTGGAATGGGCTGCCCAGGGAGGTGGTGGAGTCATCGTCCCTGGAGGTATTGAAGAAAAGCCTGGGTGAGGCACTTAGTGCCATGGTCTAGTTGATTGTCTAGGGCTGGCTGCTAGGTTGGACTGGATGATCTTGGAGGTCTCTTCCAACCTGGTTGATTCTGTGATTTTTGTGCAACATTCGTGCAGCCTGGTGGTTTGGTATGAAAGATACTGTGATATACTACTAATCATTCATGGTGCTGCTTTAAAGAGAGCTTTGAAAAGCAGTGAATATTTGCTGAACACATGCCCCCTGCCCCAGTTTTATAAGCCCATATAAATCTCAAAAAAAAAAAAAAGACCTTTCCATGAACATACTATGCATGAAAAAGAAATGCTGTAAAATGTCTTTCATAAATATATATATATATATAAAACCTTAGAAAATGGCATGAAACCTTTTAAGTCTCCAAAATATCTCCAGCAAATTCCATTTCTAAAAAATGATTATTCTAATGGTTTAAGTAATCTCAAGGAAATAGTATTTAAAGAGCTCTTTCTGTTTTTAAAGCCTGTAGAAGTCATGCAATTTTTAAAAGAACAGGATGCTACATCTAAAATGAACAAGAAATCAGTGCATAAATTACCCACTTCTTATACTGCAGAAATTTCCCACACAGGTAATTATAATTAAATAGAACTAAGGTCTCCTAAAGATCCTGTTCATTCTGGCTTTAAAAGGTTTTCCAATGTACTCTTCAAGCACAGAGTTCCAGGGTGGATCAACATGACATGGGGCTGCAGAGTAAAGCTCCATCGTGGAAATACATACTTCAAAGAAAATCAACCCAAATCCCACCAAAACAAGAAAGAAAGAAGGAAAAAAAGAGGCAGCCAGTAGTTGAATAATGTTGTGGGGTTTTGTCTCTGATGCTTAGTTGTTTCCTTGTTTCACATTTAGCAGATGTGTGTGCATCATAATGAGACACTCAGTCCAATGTAAGACCATCTAGATGGTATAGAAGTACCAACTGAAAATGCTGTATGTTCCTAGGGTCACAGAATGCCAGGTTGAAAGGGACCCCCAAGGATCCTCTGGTCCAGCCTTTCTAGGTGGTAGTACTGGTGAAGAGGACAGCTCAGCACACTGTCAAGCTTGTCTCTTAAAACTGTCCAGTGTATGGGAATCCACTACTTCCCTTGGGAGATGACTCCAATGTCTAACTGTTCTCATGGTGAAAAGTTTTCTTCTGGAATCCACTATAATCTCTCCAGGAGTAACTTGTACCAGTTATCCCTTGTCTTTTCCATGGGACTCCTAAAAAAGGGAGCCTCTATCCTCCTGGTATCTTCCCTTTATGTGCTGGTACGTAGTAATAAGGTCTCCTGTAAGCCTTTTCTTTTTCAGGCTGAACAAACCCAGACACATTCAACTTGCTGCCTTAGTAAATTATGTGGGAAAAAACCAAGTGTAACAAAATAGATCTGGCAGTGAAACGTCAAAAGAACTCTTCCTGGTAGGGGATAAATCCTGCCAGGCCTGTTTAACCCTTGCTCTCCTCCTTCTGTGGGAAGTTCAATCAGATGAGCAAAGCCTTGAGGGCTAGGGGGCTTAGCACCACGTCAGGTGTCTTGTGCTGCCCTCACTGTGCCGGCGTGGTCAAAGGAGGCACAAAGCTTTGAATTCACTGGCCAGAACAATGGTGCTAGTGCCTATTGGCCAGTTACATTTTCAAACTGAAGTATATAGAGGGGGATGATTTAGAAACCTCTGCCTTTCTTCATTCAGCACAGAGCCTTCCTGCCTCTCCTTGTTTACAGCTTGTTAAAGGCAGCCAGGTGTTCCAGCTAACACTAGTGGCTTAGCAGCAACTCCTTCCCCTTTGCCTGAAATAGTTTGTATTTTACTTTGGGATTCATCATCGTGAGTTTGAAATTGTCTTTAATACAGCAGACTTACTCAGGGACCACAAGAGTCATCTGCTGGAGTGAATGCTAAGACTCCATAAGCATAGTTAGAATTCTTCCTAGCGGCTGACGCTGAAGCAGCTTTCAATTTCATAGAATCAACCAGGTTAGAGGAGACCTCCAAGATCATCGAGTCCAACCTAGTACCCAGCCCTATCCAGTCAACTAGAGCATGGCACTAAGTGCCTCAGCCAGGCTTTTCCTGAACAATGATTATTAATTTCTGATACAAAACTGCCATGAGGTGCTGCTGGCTCACTCCTGGGTTACAGGAGAAGTACCGGGCTGGGTGCTTCACACAAAGCAAATGGCCACAAGGCACCTTTTGAAGTCCACATGTGAAATGTTAAAAGCCTGCAAAATATATAAAGGTAGTACAAGAAGAAATACATACAGAGAACCTCTAAAGGTATTTGCATGTCTCATATTACCAAGACTTGAAAAATGATTTTAAAATTCTGGATTGTAATAACCAAGAGATTTTAAACAACCAAGGCCTGAGGACAATGTTGGTACATACAAAACAGGCTTCATATTTCTTAAGATTTATTCAGTTATTTGCTGGTATGGAAATATTATGCAAGTCATCATGCATTCACCCACCTAGTCCAAATTACTTCATCTGTTATCATTGCAAGCATTTAGACTGAAAGATGGCAGGATGCTGTTTCTATAAGGATTTTTTGGTCACTTTGCCTGAAGAAGCAGAAGCTGCCTTTAAGGCACTAGGTTCCAGTTCAAGAAATAAACTCCCTGTTTCCAAAGTATGTGCATTGCAAGAACTTTTCACTGCAGTTTTTGTGGCATCAAAAAGTCAGCTGCCCAGTAAAGCCATGGTTTTGTGAATATAGAAGCATAGAATCAGTCAGGGTTGGAAGGGACCACAAGGATCATCTAGTTCTAACCCCCCTGCCATGGGCAGGGACACCCTACCCTAGAGCAGGCTGCCCACAGCCTCATTCAGCCTGGCCTTAAACACCTCCAGGGATGAGGCCTCAACTGCCTCCCTGGGCAACCCATTCCAGGCTCTCGCCACTCTCATGCTGAACAGCTTCCTCTTCCCATCCGGTCTCAATCTCCCCACCTCCAGCTTTGCTCCATTCCCCCTAGTCCTGTCATGCCCTGATAGCCTAAAAAGTCTCTCCCCAGCTTTCTTGTAGGCCCCCTTCAGATACTGTAAGGCCACAGGAAGGTCTCACAGCCTCCTCTTCTCCAGACTGAACAGCCCCAACTCTTTCAGTCTGTCCTCACAGCAGAGCTGCTCCAGCCCTCTGGTCATCCTTGTGGCCCTTCTCTGGACACACTCCAGCGTCTCCACATCCTTCTTGTAATAGAGGCTCCAGAACTGGATACAGTGCTCCAGGTGATGTCTCAGCAGAGCAGAGTAGAGGGGGAGAATTACCTCCCTGGACCTGCTTTGTATGTTTTATATGCTCTATAGTGTTTATAAAGTTAGAGGAGACCTCACTGGTGGTCAAAATGAGCCAGGTGTTTTATTAATTTTCAATTTTAAACAGGATCATGATAATCAAAACTGAGTGGAAACAGCTTTCAGGCACTGACCTTCTGATGCTATGTATCCTGGCTGGAAAATCATTTTAACCCAAAAAAACAAAGTAAGTAATATGTCATAAAATTCCATTAAGTGACCAAAAAGGGTCTAAGTATTACTTTGTTCATAAGAGTCCAGCAGTCCTGCATAACAAATGAAAAATGTCACTCTTTGCTCTAGTAACCTTCCAAGTCAACTTAAATTTGTGTGGTCTAAATGACAGAAATTATTCTTTGGTGTTATTTTTGCTGCACTGACTTGCTTTTGGTTTTGTTTTATTTCTTGTGACCACAGCATTTCTCCGGGGACTAAACTACAGATGTCTAACTAAAAACCTGTTTATATTTAAGTATGTTTGCTTAATGCATGTAACATGCACAAACCAGTTTCCATCTACGTATTCAGTGTAAGCCTGCCCTCCCCCAAACTGACACTAGGTGTGTTTGAAATGCTGAACACAGTTCTCAGTGTTCTAAAATCCTCTGGGCCAAGCTATCTTTTCAGTGAAGGAAAAGAAAACCAAGGAAACTACAAAAGCCACTCTACATCGGTTTAAAAACCAACCAACACCAACAGAAACACTCAGGTACCTGTGGATTTCTCTTCTGGTTTTGCACTTCATTGAAAGCCTTTTAAATAACACTTGAAATGATACAATATTTAGCTTCACTCTGAAAAATGTTTTCAAACAGTGCCAGCGTAACCTTTGTAACTCCCACTCAGTCTTTTGCAGAGCTCTCACCGTTGCTGTTTACAGGCTGTCCTAAAGTTCATCGTGCTTAAGGCCTGCAACCAAAGGAAAAAGAGAAATGTAAAACCCAGTTTCATGAAGACTTGTAAAGTGTGGAGAAAAGCCCCTTACTTTCTAGTCCCAACTCAGCAGTCTGTTCAGCAACTCCATTTTTAGAGCTCAGACTGTAAGTTTCCACAAAGAACAAAAAACTACAAATAATTCTTTATAACGAAAAGTGAATTTGTTCTCCTACTTAAGTCTTTAAAATATTTTAATCTGCTGAGTTTTTGTTCAACCTTGAGAGCTGAAATCACTTTTTTTTTTAGTCTCACATTAGTTCAAGAAGTCAAGTCTTACTGGAAGACCTGTAAGAGTCTTGTTTTTTTTTACACCATTGTGCCTTTTAACTAACCCCATTTAAAACACAGAATCATAGAGCATTAGGGGTTGGAATGCACCTCAAAAGACCATCTAGTCCAACCTCCCCCGACAGCACAGGATCATCACCTACAGTAAATCATACAGGAACACATCCAGGTGGGTTTTTGAAAGTCTTCACAACCTCTCTGGGCAGGCTCTTCCAGTGCTCTGTCACCCTCACAGTGAAAAAGTTTTTCCTTATGTTCATGTGGTACCTCCTATGCTTCAGCTTGAACCCACTGTCCCTCGTCCTGTCACTGGACATCGCTGAGAAGTCCTTGCTGTGTCCTCCTGACACTTACCCTTCACAGATTTAGAAAGATTACTGAGGTCACCCCTCTGTCTTGTCTTCTCCAAGCTAAAGAGACCCAGCTCTTCATTTATAAAGTCTATGTGAAAATAGAACACCCTTTAGTCTGGTGCTAAAAGGCCCTGCATACATAAGCATGGAGTGAGAGATGTGAAGGCAAATGAATGGAGACTCAAGTCACCTTCTACATAATAGATCTTAGCCTTAGGTTTTCTTTAGCTCTAAGCTAACATGTTTTCTTTANCTCCCTCAGCCTCATAGGGTTTGTGTTCCAGGCCCCTTACCAGCTTTGTTGCCCTTCTCTGGACATGTTCCAGTATCTCAAGATCTCTCTTGAATTGAGGAGCCCAGAACTGGACACAGCACTCAAGGTGTGGCCTGACCAGTGCTGAGTACAGGGCAAGAATAACCTCCCTTGTCCTATTGGCTACACTGTTCCTGATCCAGGCCAGGATGCCATTGGCTCTCTTGGCCACCTGGGCACACTGCTGGCTCATCTTCAGCTACTATCTACCAGCACCCCCAGGTCCCTTTCTTCCTGGCTGCTCTCCATCCACCCTGTCCCCATTTGTGGCTCAAATGCTGTGGAAGAGTTGGTTTTGTTTGCACTCCAACAATAGGACACATTTTTCTCTTGGATTCTGGCATGAAGCAAAGTTTTATTTTATCCCTTTAGTGTAAATCTTATTTAAAGAAGCATCACACAACTCTTAAAACCCACACAAATTTCTCTCAGAGCAGGGAAAATGACACAGAGTATTTGTGCCTACTGATCCCAATCTTAATTTCAACTACATTAATATTAATTTCAGAAAAGCCAAGAGCTGAGTATGCATGTAAATTACCTTTTTGGAAGAATGATGTTAGCTTTTTCTTCTCCTTTTCAAGTTGCTGTATTAAACTTCGTATTTCAGAGTCGTAATCAACCCATTCAGGAACTATCCGGGCAGCAGCCTTTAATTTTGGTTCTTTGGTTTGAGGATTGTTGCACTGAAAGTTCAAAGCATACTAGATGTAAACAAACAAAATGTGAAAATATCACCTTTCCAAGGGACTTTCACCTAAAGTAATTTTGGCAGCATTTAGAGTTTTGTTGAAGGACAATGTGAAAGGTCAGCTACCTTGACGCTAATTCAGAAAAAAAACCAACAATAAAATATAAGTAAATGTTGTTTAAATAACTACTATTAAATACTTCTGTTTTAAGACATGCTCCTGAGATGGACAGCAGAGACAGCTAGCATTAAGACTTCTTAGATTTAGACATACTGAAACTGAAAATTTCATACTTCAGTCTGGAGCAGAGGAGGTTCCTAGGTGACCTTCTTGTGGCCTTCCAGTACCTAATGGGGGCCTACAAAAAAGCTGGGGAGGGACTTTTTAGGCTCTCAGGGAGTGGGAGGACTAGGGGGAATGGAGCAAAGCTGGAGGGGGGGAGACTCATGCTGGATGTGAGGAGGAAGTTGTTGAGCATGAGAGTGGTGAAAGCCTGGAATGGGTTGCCCAGGGAGGTGGTTGAAGCCCTGTGCCTGGAGGTGTTTAAGGCCAGGCTGAATGATGCTCTGTCCAGCCTGCTCTAGGTTAGGGTGTCCCTGGCCATGGCAGGGGTGTTGGAACTAGATGATCCCTGTGGTCCCTTTCAACCCTGAGTGATTCTGTTCTATGATTCAGTGTTCTGGTGCCTTCCAGCAAGGCTGCCCCCATGACATCGCATATGCGTACCTCAAAAGCCACAGAAACTCCAGCAGAGTTTTTAACCTATAAAAGTAATGAAACTGAAAATTCACTCACCAGATCTATAGTTTTAGCCTTTTTCTTGGATTCATCATCACACCAGGTTTCACACCAAAGCCATTCCTGAGGGAGTGACTTAATAGCTACTTGATGAATCATATTATTGGGAAGATCCTGTAGAAGTTTAGTAAAATCATAAAGTAGCATTGACCTGAATGTAACTGGTTATCAGGCAACTGCTTACAAGCAAAGTATCTGAGCCCAGGACCAATTCTGCATATTGTTCCTGTGTTTCCCTCCCTGAGTGCTCACCTCTTCTTTTTTCAAGTATATCCAAAACTTTTAAGTGGGACACCTGTATGGCAGCATCCATATTAGAATCCCTATCAGTGCTGGGCCCAGTCCTGCTGCATACCTATACTGATGATCTGGACCAGGGAATTGAGTCCAGCATCAGTAAGTTTGCAGATGACACCAAGCTAGGATCAGGTGTGGATCTGTTGGAGGATAGGAGAGCAGGTTCTGCAGAAGAACCTTGACAGGCTGGATGGGTGGGCAGTGGCCAATGGGATGAGATTTAACAAGGCCAAGTGCAGGGTTCTACACTTTGGCCAAAACAACCCCATGCAGTGCTACAGGCTGGGAACACAGTGGCTGGAAAGCAGCCAGGCAGAAAGGGAGCTGGGGGTGCTGGTAGATAGTAGCTGAAGATGAGCCAGCAGCGTGCCCAGGTGGCCAAGACATCCAATGGCATCCTGGCCTGGGTCAGGAAGAGTGTGGCCAGTAGAACAAGGGAGGTTATTCTTCCCCTGTACTCAACACTGGTCAGGGCACACCTTGAGTACTGTGTCCAGTTCTGGGCTCCTCAATTCAAGAGAGATGTTGAG
>WAAF01014483.1:50572-60967 GCA_013400475.1 Tricholaema leucomelas | reverse complement strand
GTTCAAGCAAAGCCTGGCTGAGGCACTTAGTGCCATGGTCTGGTTGATTGGCTAGGGCTGGGTGCTAGGTTGGACTGGATGATCCTGGAGGTCTCTTCCAACCTGGCTGATTCTATGAAAACAAATCCTAAACTTAAACATGCAAAAACATTTTCCCTTAACGAAAGGTTCTCCTCTTATATTCCTTTCCACTGATTTTCATTCTTTAGATTCAGAACAAGGCAGTTAATTTTTTATATTTTAATGAACTTCAATTAGTGTAAGATCCTGTCAAGTATTCATTTTGTCATCTTTGTACAGAAGTTTCCACACTTCTCTTGAAAACTAACAATTAAACATGCTGTACTTGGAGTCTAGATTTTATAGATGGTAATTTTTCTCCCTAGGATTTCTATACTTACTATTCTTGGCATTTAACAGCACTTTCTCCCCTCCCCCCCAACTTTAGTTCTAGTTTTATTTCCTATCAGTGTTAACTACCACCTATGAAGGCAGCAGTGCTGGCAGACTAGTACAGAGCTGAAACTGCTGCTTTCAGAAGGGCTGTGAGCACTCCAGTCAGGCATTTAAAATAAAAACACTGAAATTTATCATAATGCATCCTCAGCAGTAGATAAAAGCTCTCCAGGACTCTTGTAAAATATGTTGCACAGTGGTTTGTATTTGCAGAAATTATGCTCTATTTGGTGCAAGTAGCAGCAATAAAGACAGAAAGTGACTCCTATTAATAACAGTCAGAAAGCAGACTACTGAGAGCATATCACTTAGAAATATTTCTCTTTCCAAAGTAATTTCAATTCCACTCTGCCAAGATTTAGCTGCCTTAAAATCTGTCCCCAGCACTGACATTCTGAGGGAGGGGTGGCTGACACAGAAGCGGCTTTCAATTTCATAGAATCAACCAGGTTGGAAGAGACCTCCAAGATCATCCAGGCCAACCTAGCACTCAGCTCTGTCCAATCAACTAGACCATGGCACTAAGTGCCTCAGCCAGGCTTTGCTTGAACACCTCCAGGGACGGTGACTCCACCACCTCCCTGGGCAGCCCATTCCGATGCCAATCACTCTCTCTGGCAACAACTTCCTCCTAACATCCAGCCTAGATCTCCCCCAGAACAACTTGAGACTGTGTCCCCTTGTTCTGTTGCTGGTTGCCTGGCAGAAGAGCCCAACCCCACCTGGCTACAGCCTCCCTTCAGGTAGTTGTAGACAGCAATGAGGTCACCCCTGAGCCTCCTCTCCTCCAGGCTAAACACCCCCAGCTCCCTCAGCCTCTCCTCACAGGGCTGTGTTCCAGACCCCTCACCAGCTTTGTTGCCGTTCTCTGGCCACATTCCAGTATCTCAACATCCCTCTTGAATTGAGGAGTCCAGAATTGTACACATTTGATCTACCAACTTTTTAAGAGCTATATGCTCTCATGTATTAATGCTGCAATTGAAAATACAAGAACCTTTAAATGGAAAGGTATTCATTATTTTGAGAGCAGTAGATAAAACAAATTAATATTTCTGAAAAGCAGTATTATGGTGGAAGCCCTGGAGACAGCTTCTGAATCTTAAAGGTTCTTCTGAAGCAAAAAGGTAAAAACTATGTTTGAAAAACGTTCACATCAGGGCTAATAGTTCATTCTGCTGTCCAGAAAAGAGAGGTAAATAGGACTCTTGCTGTTATAGCAGTCTTATGCTCTTAACAGTTACACCTTAAGTCTGCTCCAACTCTCTGTGCCCAGTCTAGTTGAAGTGTGCAGCACAGCTGTTTTCCCACTTTCTCTCGCTGTTTTCAATCTTATCTCAGGAAAAAAAAAACCCTGAAGTGGCAATAATGGACTTGTGTCAGAGAGAGAAACTTGCTTGCATAGGAATGCAGGCATTGAGAGATGTGGGCTTTGCTACTACTATAGGCAGGTAAAAATCTTCTCCTTGTGGAATTTCTAAATCACAAAACTACAAAAGCAGGAACCAGAGCTCACTCCTGAAGCCTTCTGGAGCTCATCCAGACATAAAAAAATACAGTTTACTCAGGCAGAAAACTGATGATCTGTGCTATCAATCTTCTACTGAGTTAAAGAACCTCTACTACAGGGCGAAATAATACATCTAAGTATGCTTAGTACCTCTGAAATCTACTTACCTGCTTGTGATTTGCACCCTGACTCACCCCACTTAGCTTTAAAAACTGATGAGAGTTATATAAATGAAGACTACAGTCATTCCAGGTGACTATGTACAGTAAACACAAGAGTGCATTAGCAGTTACAGCTTACAGGGGAAAAAAATTAAGTTATAGTAATGGAAAAGTACTAAAAAGAGGAAAAACCTCTTGCCAAGTAAAAATCTATCTACCATTATCAGAATATATTGGTAGAAAACTAGAAATGCATAGAACAATTACAAATGCAGCAGCCCTCCAGGTTGTTTTTCTCCTCTTTTTTTTTAATATTGAACAAATTTTTAAAGTAATCCTCTCTTACTGTTCAGTTCTCTGAATTGTGCTCATATGCACACCTGAAAACGTGCTAGAATAATAGTAAAGGACAAAGAGTTTCAGAGTTATCTGTCATACACAGTGAAATAAAACAAAGTAATTCCATGCATATTGAGAAAGGTAAAAGGAAAAAACCCAAATTGCTGAACGCCACAGATACCTGATCTAGATTTGACAGACTGTTTGGGTCTTGACTAAGAGCTTGGTACTGGCCCCGAAGCCTATCTCCAGCTGCAATCTTTCTGAACTTCTTAAGATCAACAACATATAAGGCACTAAAAGATTGAAAAAAAAAAATACCAAACAAATAAAAAGAACATTTGTGGAGTTTCACCTTTTTCATAACATTAAGAAAAGCAACAAGAGAGCAAAAACTGTTCCAGTTCTAAAGGATTTTTTTTTTAAAGTAGCTGAAGCAACAATAAAAATCAAGGTTTGGACTACTGTGTCCAGTCCTGGCCCCCCCTAGTTCAAGAAGGACACAGAACTTGCTTGAGAGAGTCCAGTGCAGAGCCACAAAGAGGATGAAGGGAATAGAACATTTATCTTACAAGGAGAGACTGAGGGAACTGAGGCTCTTTAGCCTGGAGAAGATGAGACTCAGAAGTGACCTCATCAATGCTTATAAATATGTAAAGGGTAAGTGCCAGGAATCATAGAATCAGCCAGACTGGAAGAGACCTCCAAGATCATCCAGTCCAACCTAGCACCCAGCCCTATCCAGTCAACTAGACCATGGCAATAAGTGCCCCGTCCATTTTTTTCTGCAACACCTCCAGGGACGGTGACTCCACCACCTCCCTGGGCAGCCCATTCCAATGCCAATCACTCTCTCTGGCAAGAACTTCCTCCTAACATCCATACTAGACCTCCCCTGGCACAACCTGAGTTAGTGTCCCCTTGTTCTGTTGCTTGTTGCCTGGGAGAAGAGACCAATCCCCACCTCCCTTCAGGTAGCTGTAGACAGCAGTGAGGTCCCGAACATGGAGGATGGAGCCAGGCTCTGCTTGGTGATGCCCGATCACAGGACAAGGGGCAATGGATAGAAGCTGAGGCATAGGAAGTTCCATGTAAACAGGAGGAGGATTTTTTTCACTGTGAGAGTGACAGGGCTGCCCAGGGGAGTTGTGCAGTCTTCCTCTCTGGAGATATTCAAAACCCTCCTGGCTGCATTCCTGTGTGATCTGGTATAGGTGATCCTGCTCTGGCAGGGGTTGGGGGGTTGGACTGGATGATCTTTTGAGGTCCCTTCCAGCCCCTGACATTCTGTGACGGAATCAACATGTCATCAGAATCCCTGCCTTATTCGTCTCTTGCTGAGGATGACTGCAGGACAATTGCTTTTAAATGCCTGGGTGATCAGTACCAAGACCCAGCTTTTCATCTAATTCACAAAGTGAAGTATTGGTCCTTACCTAATATGGTATTTCCTTTTCCCAAGGTGTGATGCCCAGTATCCCGTTTTCCAGAAGCGGTACCCATCCATTTCTTTACGGCTGTCACAGAAGGGTGTGTATCCGTAGGGAGCTCCATTCAGATCTAGATCTCTGAGCTCTTTTAGGTCACTTCTCACAATCTAAAGACAGACATATGTAAGTTTGTCATTTAATACTGTTTTTAAGGTGTGCATACAAGGATACTAATTGCAGCAAGCTTCCCAAAGTTTAATTTTCAGCAAGAAACAAACCAAACTAAAACTGAGACACTACAGCAGTGGATTATAAGTGAAGTATTCAACTGGAATGATGTTTACTAAATTATTCTTCAAGGAAAAAAAAAGGCTCATGATCAGCCAAGACACTGAATCATCTGAATATGCCTGAGGTTAAATACACCTGTAGATTGCTCACACTTCTATAAGTGCCTTCTTCTCTTCACAGGCACTAGAGTAATTTTTAGAGCATTCATTGTGATTACACTATTAATGTTACATGGCTGAAGACAAATGAAATTTTNGCCTTTCTTCTTTACACATCCCAGCAAGACTGTGAGGGAAGTAGACCTCACCATTGTTTTCATTTTACAGCCTATCATCTAGTTCTTCTCACCAAAACATGCCAGCTAGGCTCAAACTAGCACAAGAATGTTCTCCTCAAACACAATAGTCTTAAGAAACCAACATCTGGATAAATTTGCCACAGGAATCCAATTGGATCAGGTTAAGCTCAACTTAATTCATTATATATTTACTTATACAATATTATTTTTTCTTACCTGGTCAGCATCAACAAATATTATTTTATCCAGAGCCAAAGGAAAAAGGACATCCAAAAAAAGAATTTTGTAGCCCCAGATAATTCTTTGTTTTTCTGTCTGTTGGTAAAGCCAGCGGGGCCACTTATACTGTACTAACTCGTACTTAAAACCATACTTTTTAGCCATGTGAGGAATGACATCCTAGAAGAAGAATCATAAACTGGTCAGTTGGACATGCCTGTGACATGCAGAAGGAAAAAAAAAGGTATGTGGAGCCAAAGTTGCAGCCACATCAGCCTTACAGACTACAGAAATTATTGGTTTAAAACATTTCTTTAGCTCTAGTAGTAGCTCTGTAAATACAAAAGGCATTTCTTTCAAGCTCGTAGAGACTATCAGAATAAATCATAAGTGGGCCTTAAAAAAACAAGAACATCACAGAATCACAGAGTATATCTGGTTAGAAGAGACCTCAAAAATGATCCAGTCATAGAATCATAGAATCAACCAGGTTGGAAGAGACCTCCAAGATCATCCAGTCTAACCTGTAACCCAACCCTATCCAGTCAACTAGACCATGGCACTAAGTGCCTCAGCCAGGCTATGCTTGAACACCTCCAGGGACGGTGACTCCACTACCTCCCTGGGCAGCCCATTCCAATGCCAATCACTCTCTCTGGGAAGAACTTCCTCCTAACATCTGGCCTAGACCTCCCCTGGCACAACTTGAGACTGTGTCCCCTTGTTCTGTTGCTGGCTGCCTGGCAGAAGAGACCATCCCCCACCTGGCTACAGCCTCCCTTCAGGTAGTTGTAGACAGCAATGAGGTCACCCCTGAGCCTTCTCTTCTCCAGGCTAAACACTCCCAGCTCCCTCAGCCTCTCCTCACAGGGCTGTGTTCCAGGCCTCTCACCAGCTTCGTTGCCCTTCTCTGGATACGTACCTCAACATCCCTCTTGAATTGAGGAGCCCTGAACTGGAAGGTCAACACTAAACCACGTCCCATCCCAGGGTGCTTGAATGCCCTACTCCACCACTGCCCTGGGCAGACCATTTCAATGTTTGACAACCCTTAGACCTAAAACTACTGATATTTAATGCACTCAGAGATCATTGCCTACTGGAGAAACTTAATTTTACCTACTCTATTGTAATTTTTATAAACTAAATTTAAAACCCATCAAGCTACTTAAAAAGTTGAAATAAAGAAATATGTTTCTCCTACCTTAAATGTTGGGGAGAGGTAATTTTTCAGGAACCAAAATTTAACTGGTGTTTTTGTGTGACGTAGGACAGAAAGCATCATAATTCTGTGGAAATATAAGTCTATAATAAACAAACAAATACACAGAGGTCATTATATTTCAGCTGCACCTAAAGCTCTCCAAGTATTAATTTTCCTTAACCCAGACTAAGCAGAAACTTCTGTCTACTTCTAATAAAAAGGTTTCAAGAGCATAACTTCCAAATCACTTTGAGATGGATTTATTTGATATAGCTTGGGTAAGCAATACTGGAACAATTTCAGAAGTGGATCTGTTAACAAGCTTTATTCTAAGAGAAGTGCCTGGTAGAATAACAATTAATACCTTGTATTAACTTGGCTACTGAGATAACTTATTCTAGAAATAGAATCACAGAATACATCCAGTTGGAAGAAACCTCAAAGATCATCCAGTCCAACCTTTGACCCAGTACTGAAGGTGATTCTGTCACTTTGCTCCAGTAAGACCTCACCTGGTGGCTTCAATATAAGGACATGGACCTGATGGAGCGGGTCCAGAGGAGGGCTGGAACACCTCTGCTATGAAGAACAGCTAAGGAAGCTGGGGTTGTTCAGCCTGGAGAAGACTCTGGGGAGACCTAATAGTGGCCTTCCACTATCTGAAAGGGGCCTGCAAGAAGGCTGGAGAGGGCCTGTTTACAAAGGTGATAGGATGAGGGGCAATGGCTTCAAACTAGAGAAGAGCAGATTTAGATTGGATGTTAGGAATAAGTTCTTTACCCTGAGGGCAGTGGAACACTGGAACAGGTTGCCCAGGGAAGTGGTTGAGGCCCCAATTCTTGGGAGATATTCAAGGTCAAGCTCAACAAGGCTCTGGGCAACCTGGTCTAATGGAGGACATCATAGAATCATGTCCTTGTTGACTGCTGGGGGCTTGGGACTAGATGACCTTTGGAAATCCCTTCCAACCCAAACCATTCTATGATCGTAAAGAGAGGCTGAACTTCATCCCTTATGTTTATACTCTGCTCATGCACTCATGAAAGACATGGACAGTATTTTTATTCTTCAAAGAATATCTGTATCTTGGATCACTTTGTTCTCAAACATGAATTTCATCCTCACTGTATAGATCTTTGCTATGTTTTGACAATTCATTCTTTGTACCTTGGTTAAAAGAAAAAAACAAACCAGTTTCAGTAAGGCACTTAATTTTAGGATGAACTTTTACAGTACCCCTATGAAATTATTTGCTTTTCCCCCTTTCCTTACCTCAAAAAACGTTCATACAAATGACCTGAAGCAACTGAAAAAATGTTAAGAATATCACTTTTATTTTCCTTCTCTTCTGTTGAAATGTCTTCTGAAAATCTAAAAAGGAACACCCACAATTATTGCATAAAATGTACATTCAGCACAGAGAAAAATAGTATCACATTAACATTAAGCCCATAAAGAATCAAAAGTAGGAAAATAGATGAAAGACTCATCCAACTAACTTAATACATTTGAATTCTACTCCCAGCATATATGCTGGCGATACCAAAATCTTTTGAGAGCAACACTTCGTACCCAGTCACTCAAGACAAGCAATGGTACAGTCTCTGCTATTTTCAATCAAACATAATTCTATCTCTTACCAAAGCAAAAAATCAGAAATACACCTAGCCAAAATACTTTGAGAATTAGAATCATAGAATCAGTCAGGATTGGAAGGGACCACAAGGATCAGCTAGTTCTAACCCCGCTGCCATGCCCAGGGACACCCTACCCGAGATCAGCCCAGCCACAGCCTCATTCAGCCTGGCCTTAAACACCTACTGCTGCTACTGGAATAGGTTGCCCAGGGAGGTGGTGGAGTCGCCGTCCCTGGAGCTGTTCAAGGCAGGATTGGACGTGGCACTTGGTGCCATGGTCTAGCCTTGAGCTCTGTGGTAAAAGGTTGGACTTGATGATCTGTGAGGTCTCTTCCAACCCTGATGATACTGTGATACCTCCAGGGACGGGGCCTCAACCTGGGCAACCCATTCCAGGCTCTCACCACTTTCATGCTGAACAATTTCCTTGTCATGTCCACTCTGAATCTCCCTACCTTCAGCTTTGCTCCATTTCCCCTAGTCCTGTCACTACCTGATAGCCTAAAAAGTCCCTCCCCAGTGTTCTTGTAGGCCCCCTCCAGATACTGAGTCAGATATTGATTGTTTTGACCTCAAAGGTCATCTGATTTAAATGCTCTTGAAAGGACAGTGAACATGTCTTCAGAAGTGATAAAACATCCCATGTTCTGATCCACAGCACACTTACATTTCTCTATTAAAAAAAAAAAACCCAAACCAAACAAAATTTTGTAAGCAAGGATGAAACATTTCATCTACCTCATTCTCATAAACAATGTAACAATTTCACAGGAATTTGTATCTTATTAATAAATCTAAATTCATAGAATCATAGAATGGTTTAGGTTGGAAGGGACCTCAAGGATCATCCAGCTCCAACCCCCTGCCATAGGCAGGGACACCTCCCACTGGAGCAGGCTGCTCAAGGCCTCATCCAGCCTGGCTTTAAACACCTCCAGGGAGGAAGCAGCCACAACCTCCCTGGGCAACCTGTTCCAGTGTCTCACCACCCTCACTGTAAAGAACTTCCTCCTAACATCCAGTCTAAATCTCCCCTCCTCCAGTTTAAACCCATTCCCCCTCGTCCTAACATTACTAGACCGTGTAAATAGTCCCTCCCCAGCCTTCCTGTAGGCTCCCTTCAGATACTGGAAAATTCAACTGAAACAAAAAAAGATCAGCCTGAATCACACACCATCCACAGCTAACAATTATGACCAATACTGTGAGCAACTGAAACTAGTATTTTGCAATGGTATATGGCAAACTGGAAATATTAATTTAATGCTTGAAATGTCAAGCTTGAATCTTGGTGCAATTACTTGCAGAACTCACACTCTAAAAGTATTTTATTGACAAATAACAAACACTTCCTGAGCTTTCATGAATTCTGTCTTGCAGCAGACAAGCTGCATCATAGCCTGCTTTTTTGATGTTCAGTTTGGTACACCTAAGTACCATGTTACAGGCTGAGACTTTCACACTGAGATTCATTCCCTGACACAACGAAATAAAAATAATGCCAGTGGAGAAAATTAACAGCAAAAAGATTAAAATCAAAACCATGAGGTGTTCAAGGCATTACAGTTAGTCTTTCTCTCCTTTTATTTATATACTAAGTCCCTTTGGGAGCCTTTTTAGATATTTGTATCACTATCAATTAAGAAACACTTACATGCTGTGAGTAACCACAAATGTGTCCTGGCATTGTTAAAATGTAAGCAAATCATGCACTACCTTGTAACTGATTCCCCATTTCCTTTGTTTCCTGTTGTTCCATCAGTAAGAAGCTCTTCATTCATTTTATCAGGCTTCTTCTGTACCTATTGATTAAATACAAACATATCTGTGAAATTTGTGAAGTTAATTGGTAAGTAGTACTACTTGGATTGTGATATCATAGAATCAACCAGGTTGGAAGAGACCTCCAAGATCATCCAGTCCAACCTAGCACCCAGCCCTATCCAATCAACTAGACCATGGCACTAAGTGCCTCAGCCAGGCTTTTCTTGAACACCTCCAGGGACAGTGACTCCACCACCTCCCTGGGCAGCCCATTCCAATGCCAATCACTCTCTCTGGGAAGAACTTCCTCCTAACATCCAGCCTAGCTTCCCCAGCACGACTTGTATCTAACTCTGGTACTCCGGACTTACCAGTTTCAGTACAGCACTGAACCACATTAAACAGTAAAAAAAAGTAATTTCATACTTTTAAACTATATACAGAGCTTACTGTAGTAAGAAGAAAAATAATCAATTACAAAACATTGAACACTGAATAGTAATTCAAACAGCATGTTCAAACCCTCTCCACTTCTTTATGGAAACAGCAATGAAAAGTGTGGGGAATCATCTCTCATTACCTCCCTCTTGAGTTTTTGATCCACCCATTAGCCAGCAGAAGAAAGGTAACAGGGTGTTACACCCTTGTGGTGGAAGGCTAATAGGCCTAAAACACATCCTGGCTTGCATCACCTGTGTTCAGTTCTGGGCACACCTCGAGTACTGTGTTCAGTTCTGGGCCCCCCAGTTTAGAAGGGAGATTGAAATCCTTGAGCGTGTCCAGAGAAGGGCGACGAGGCTGGTGAGAGGCCTCGAGCACAGCCCTACGAGGAGAGGCTGAGGGAGCTGGGGTTGTTTAGCCTGGAGAAGAGGAGGCTCAGGGGTGACCTTATTGCTGTCTACGACTACCTGAGAGGTGGTTGTGGCCAGGGGGAGGTTGCTCTCTTCTCTCAGGTGGCCAGCGCCAGAACGAGAGGACACAGCCTCAGGCTGCGCCAGGGGAAGTTTAGGCTCGAGGTGAGGAGAAAGTTCTTCACTGAGAGAGTCATTGGACACTGGAATGGGCTGCCCAGGGAGGTGGTGGAGT
>WAAF01014483.1:919-50174 GCA_013400475.1 Tricholaema leucomelas | reverse complement strand
TGAGGCACTTAGTGCCATGGTCTAGTTGATTGGACAGGGCTGGGTGATAGGCTGGACTGGATGATCTTGGAGGTCTCTTCCAACCTGCTTGATTCTATCTTGCTCAGATGCAAGATAGAATCAAGCAGGTTTACCACACCTTGAGTACTGGGCACAGTACTCAAGGTGTGGTCTAACCAGTGCAGAGTACAGGGGCAGAATGACCTCCCTGCTCCTGCTGGCCACACCATTTCTGATGCAGGCCAGGATGCCATTGGCTCTCTTGGCCACCTGGGCACACTGCTGGCTCATGTTCAGGCGGGTATCAATCAGCACCCCCAGATCCCTTTCTGTTTGGCTGCTCTCCAGCCACTCTGACCCCAGCCTGTAGCTCTGCATGGGATTTTTGTGGCCAAAGTGGCCCTGGCACTTGGACTTACTGAACGCCACATTCAGTCATGTATCTTTTTAGCTAATGCTTCTGCAGCCACATCTAGTTCTGTTGACATGAACTGTAATTCAGGTGAATGATAGAGCTTACATATTCTAGTTATAACCTGAACACATACCACCTTTTGCATGGAATAACTTCCCTATTTTGACCCAAATGGCACTATTTATGCTTTCTCTGTGGTTTAAATGCAGGCTTATCAGAGAGTTACACATTTCCTTCAGGTTCTGGAAACTTTCATTAATGGACTAGGGAAGAGACTCAGAGATTAGGTTTTAAAAATTCCTTTTGTACTTACATTTGCACTGTTCTCTCTCCTCCTCAATGTCTACAATGACAATACAATCTAACAAGGACACCTACACAAAAATGTTATTTACAAACCAGTGGAAAATCTAGAACACTATGAAGTATGTTCTCCTTAATATAAATCAATGTTTCCTTATCTCTTTTTGATACACCTTCAAAAAAGGAAAAGTAATGCAGTTCCATTCGCACAGATTTGGTAGCTCAAAGTAGAATTCAACACAGCTAATTGTAACTTGCACTCTGGTATCCAGACTTCAAGTAAAGTCCCACCCCAGTCACAGGAGGCAAATGAATGTCTTAAAAGGTGGTCAACCCACTGGTTTTAAAACACAGACAAGATAGGATGAACAGGCCTTTGGACCCACCTACTAAGTGAAGAAGGATTTTAAGATACCTGGACTATACTCTCAGAAGCTAGATGAGATAAATTCTATGTTCCACAGCTCTTTAACAATATTCCATGCAATTTTAGTATAACCTGATTGGATTAAAGTAACTAAATTGATTTTCACACTGTTTAATTATACAAAAACTAAATGACATATTTCAGTACTCAACTGTCAAATATAGCCTAAGACATGCAAGCTTTAGCCATATTTCATATAAAGAAATACTGCAGACAAAAAAGGTATCTGTTTACATACTTGTACTTTGATAATTTTGCTTTTGAAGTTGTTTAATACCACAATAACATCTGTCAGGTCAGCTACAGAATCTGTTCCTTCATGGCTGTAAAGAGAAAAACAAACAACAAACCTGTTAAGTGTACTGGCTCATTAAAACACACACTGTTACACTCAACAAAATGCAAACAGTGAGGAAGGGATAGCACTGAAGAAGGAGAGAGCAAAACCAGCCAGCAGAGTGCTTCACATCGGGAGGGGGGGGAACTCCAGGGAAAACTTTGTCAAAGTGATGACATAATAAAGATTGGCTTTCAACTGGTTTGCTTTAGTAATCAGAAACCAGGTTGGAAGAGACCTCCAAGATCATCCAATCCAACCTATCATCCAGCCTTGTCCAATCAACTAGAACATGGCACTAAGTGTCTCATTGTACAGGGTTAACCCTCCAGAGGGAGTAACCTTGAACCTGACCCTAGGTGGTCTTGACCCCTCCCCAGGGGTGGGTCTAAACACTACCAGGTAATGGTTAGCCCAGTCCCTCTTCCTGTGTAAAGATCCATATAAAAGCAGGGGAACGTCCTGTTCTCTCTCTCTGTACTCCCTGCTTCCCAGCATCACCATCCTGTTCCTGGTTCTCTTTGTTTTACCATGTGGCCATCACCCACGAGGCAGACAAAGCCATTACCATCAAAATCTGGTTGTATTTAATCATTTTGTATTTGTTTTCCCTTCCCTATACCTTTGTAACTTCCCTACCTCAGATACCTTTTTAATTTATTGTTAAACTACTTTTCTTTAACTTCCAAATCAGAGTGAGATTTATTTATTTGGGTTTGCCTACCTTTTCCTCTCTCTACATCTAATCCCTTTCTTTCAAGAAAGAAGGAGGAAGAGGTAAGGGCAACCTATAAATTGTGACTTGGTTCTATCAAATTTATTTGAGACTCTGGGAATTTAAATTAGAACTGAGACATTCATCCAGGTTTTTCTTGAACACTTCCCAGATCCTAGAGTTCTTTTCAAACCTGGTTGATTGTGTGATTCTGCATAGAACATGCTGTAACTTCAAAAATCAGCTATTTCTTCTGAATCTCCTATCCTAACATGCAGGCCTGAGCCTAAAAGAAAAAAAGTTTCTCTCATAGATCAACAGGGAAGGACATGGCTAAGATAGGAAGATGAAGAGCATTCTGCAATGCTTCTTGGCAAAATTCCATCCTGTCAAATAGTTGCTTGAGTTCTGAAAATAATTTGATACTGTTAACACACTGACATCAGTAGAATTCATACAAAAGGTACAGCCTCCCAAGCATACTTTAGCTGCTGTAGTTTAAGGCTATAGCTTGCAATAATTAAATGGAAAAAATTAAGTGCTATTGCTTAGATTTCTCATCGAGTATTCATAGAATCAGAATCAACCAGGTTGGAAGAGGCCTACAAGATCATCCAGTCCAACCTAGCACTCAGCCTCGTCCAGTCAACTAGAGCATGGCACTGAGTGCCTCAGCCAGGCTTCTCTTGAACATTTCCAGGGACAGTGACTCCACCACCTCCCTGGGCAGCCCATTCCAATGCCAATCACTCTCTGGCAAGACCTTCCTCCTAACATCCAGCCTAGACCTCCCCCGGCACAACTTGAGGCTGTGTCCCCTTGTTCTGTTCCTGGTTGCCTGGCAGAAGAGACCAACCCCCACCTGGCTACAGCCTCCCTTCAGGGAGTTGTAGACAGCAATGAGGTCCCCCTTAAGCCTCCTCTTCTCCAGGCTAAACACCCCCAGCTCTCTCAGCCTCTCCTTATAGGGTCTGTGTTCCAGGCCTTCCACCAGCTTTGTCGCCCTCCTCTGGACACGTTCCAGTATGTCAAATGGAGACTACTTTTACCTAACTTAGCTATGCTCAGTTGAGCTCATTTGTACTTATTACTCCTCAGGAAAACTCAGTAATCTTAAAAATAACAGCAGATGATTTAAGTTTCGTTTGATCCAATGTAGAACATAAGAGTGATCTGATTACATTTTGTTTCATTTTTAATTCAGCTACAGCTCATTACATCATTTTCATTAACCATAATATAGTTCATAAATCACATTGGATATCTTAAGAATTTAATGTTAAATTAGACAAGTGATACAGCTGCAGTTGGTGGAGATTAACTGAACTTCTTAGGATAAAGACTATGTTTTTCTGCTTTTTCAACAGATCATAGAATCAACTAGGTTGGAAAAGACCTCCTCCAGCACAACTTGAGACTGTGTCCCCTTGTTCTGTTGCTGGTTGCCTGGCAGAACAGACCAACCCCTACCTGGCTACAGCCTCCCTTCAGGTAGTTGTAGACAGCAATGAGGTCACCCCCGAGCCTCCTCTTCTCCAGGCTAAACACCCTCAGCCTCTCTTCATAGGGTTTATGTTCCAGGCCTCTCACCAGCTTTGTCGCCCTCCTCTGGACACGTTCCAGTATCTCAACATCTCTCTTGAATTGAGGAGCCCAGAACTGGATACAGCACTCAAGGTGTGGCCTGACCAGTGTTGAGTACAGCGGAACAATAACCTCCCTTGTCCTCCTGGCCACACTGTTCCTGATCCAGGCCAGGATGCTATTGAGTCTCTCTTGGCCACCTGGGCACACTGCTGGCTCATGTTCAGCTACTATCTACCACTACCCTCAGGTCCCTTTCTGCTTGGCTGCTCTCCAGCCACTCTGTCCCCAGCCTGTAGCACTGCTTGGGGCTGTTGTAGCCGAAGTGCAGAATCCTGCACTTTGCCTTGTTAAATCTCATCCCATTGGCCTCTGCCCACCCATCCAGCCTGTCAAGGTCCCTCTGCAGGGCTCTCCTATGCTCCAACAGATCCACACCTGCTCCTAGCTTGGTGTCATCTGCAAACTTACTGATGCTGGACTCAATCCCCTGGTCCAGATCACCTTGGACTGGGCCCAGCACTGATCCTTGGGGAACACCACTAGTGACAGCTGCCAATTGGATGTGGCATCATTCACCACCATTCTCTGGGCCTGGCCTTCCAGCCAGTTCTTGACCCATATCAGAGTGAATCTGTCCAAGCCACAAGCTGCCAGCTTTGCCAGGAGCATGTTGTGGCAGACGGTGTCAAAGGCTTTGCTGAAGTCCAGGGAGACTACATTGATTGTGAGTATTTCTGGATAAAAATACACTAAAATTTGCCACGAATGAATCAAGTACTCTATTAACACTATGGAGTCTAGCTGGAGGCCTGTATCTAGTGGAGTCCCTTGGGGTTGTTAGTGAGAGCAGTACTATTCAATATATTCATCGATGACCTGGATCAGGGAACAGAGAGCACTGTCAGCAGGTTTGCTGATGACACAGAACTAGGAGTTGCTGGCACACCTGCGAGCTGTGCTGCCATTCAGCAGGACCTGGACAGGATGGAAGAGTTGGGTGGGAAGAAATTCAAAGAAATACAAGAACAAGTGTAGAGTCTTGCCTCTGGGAAAGAACAACTCCATGAACCACTATGGGCTGGAGCTGATCTGTTGGAGAGCAGCTCTGGGGAAAAGGGCCTCAGGAGTCCTGGTGGACAATGACCACAAGCCAGCAATGTGCCTTTGTGGCCAAGAATGTGGCCAATGACATCCTGAGGTGTATTAGAAGAATGGCTGTGGGTAGTACATTGAGAGAGGTTTCTCCTCCCCCTCTACTCTGCCCTGGTGAGGCCACACGTGGAGTACTGTGTACAGTTCCAGGCCCCCCAGTTCAAGGACAAAGAACTGCTTGAAAGAGTCCAGCGCAGAGCCACAAAATGATGAAGAGAGTGGAACATCTTCCTTATCAGGAAAGGCTGAGGGAACTGGGTCACTTTAGCTTGGATTAGAGGAGGCTGAGGGGTGACCTCATCTATGTTTTTAAGTACATGAAGGGCAAGTGCAAGGAGGATGGAGTCAGGCTCTTCTCTGAGATGTCCAATGACAGGACAAGAGGCAATGGGTGCAAGCTGGAGCATAGGAGGTTCCATGTAAACGTAATGAAAAACTTCTTCCATGTGAAGGTGACAGAGCCCTGGAACAGGCTCTCTAAGAGAGTTGTGGAGTCTCCTTCTCTGGAGATATACAAAACCTATCTGGAGACGTTCCTATGTGACCTACTCTGGGTGATCCTACTCTGGCAGTGGGATTGGAGTTGATCTTTCAAGGTCCCTTCCAACCCCTAACATTCTGTGCTATTTTTCCCGTAACACTGAAATTACCTAAATATTCAAAATAGCACAGATGTTAATCAGTTCTTTAATTTGCTTTAATAGTAGCTGATGACTTACCTTCATACAGAACTACATGTTCCTGAGCTCTTAAGTAATAATAAATATTTTATAAGAAATAGACCTGTTTCAGCCTACACAATTACAGGGCAGGTGGGGTGGTGGGGATGAGTGGAGAAGAAAGAACTGAAGCAGAAATACAATGAAACAATTCTGCTGTTCTACAGGGGATCAGATCCAAAGCTTCAAGAGGAGGCCCTCATATGCTACAGATCTTTGCTGCCACATAAAACATGAGAGAAAGATAATTCCTCCACAGAATAGTTGGAATGATCATCGATGAAAATCAACCTTGGAAATTACAGATCTGCAAGCCATGTAGGTGGCAACTAAATGCTACTTGGTGGAACACAACATTACTCCTTTCCATGCACAGGGCTTTCTCCCCCAAGAGAGGAAAATGTCAGCTTGCAGCCAGGGTACAGAATTGAAGGGTGCTTCTATATCCTAGTCAATAGAATTAATGGAAGGAAAAAAAAACAGCACAGCTGGAATTAATATAATGCTCCTGTTAAAAAAAATGCCATCCATCAACAGCACTGCATTTAGAGGCTTCCTTAGAGCTGAAAACAATTAGGAAGGACTTCCTATTATGGCACTTCCTTCAGCTAATCAAGATGCTACTGGAAAGCCAGCAATGCTCTGCTTCATATGCTCTTGGAACTGAATCTTGAGTATTTTGGGAAGGGCGACAAAGCTGGTGAAAGGCCTGGAACACAAACCCTATGAGGAGAGGTTGAGGGAGCTGGGGGTGTGCAGCCTGGAGAAGAGGATGCTCAAGGGGGACCTCATTGCTTTCTACAACTACCTGAAGGGAGGCTGTAGCCAGGTGGGGTTGGTCTCTTCTGCCAGGCAATCAGCAACAGAACAAGGGGACACAGTCTCAAGTTGTGCCAGGGGAAGTATAGGCTGGATGTTAGGAAGAAATTCTTCCCAGAGAGAGTGATTTGCCACTGGAATGGGCTGCCCAGGGAGGTGGTAGAGTCACTGTCCCTAGAGGTGTTCAAGAGAAGCCTGGCTGAAGCATTTAGTGCCATGGTCTAGATGACTGGATAAGGCTGGATGATAGGTTGGACTGGATGATCCTGGAGGTCTCTTCCAACCTGGTTGATTCTATGATTCTATGAACTAAACTGTAAGTGACTTTTCCACAGAATTTGGTGCAAGCAGCTGAATGATGTTAACCACAGTTGGAATTGACGGGGAAGTGGCTGGTAGCCATGCAGCTGCACAGCAAGATAACTGGCTAGCATCAGGTCTGGCTGAGCATCTTAAGACTTGTCATGCATTGACATATCCAAATGCCAGGGAGCTGTCTTATACTTATACTATCAGGAAATAAGGTACCTCTTACAAATTTCAAATCATCGTTTGGTTCTTGTTATATTTTTTCATGTTGTTTCTATTTGCTTTCAGAACTTTCTGATCCTTTCAAAATATGTTGCACCTCTAAGTTTTGTTTCCAGAAGACAGACAAATACTTACGAAAAGACCTGATAAATGTCTTCAGATCTTCCTTTACGCAATCGCAGCGTCCAAGCACCTGGATTTGCTTTCAGCTGAAAATAGCCCTAAAAAAAATAGGAAAGAAAGTTGCTTGTTCTGACAGCTTTTTATAATCAACCACATACAAACATCAATTATCCATCATATGGTATTTCCAAGCTTAGGAAACAATCTACTGTCAGACTAGCCCTGTAGACAATATAGCAGAAACGCAACCAAATACCATCTTTACTGGATGCCCACATTAATGCCTCTCAGAGCTCTTTCTATTTCTAGCTGGATTTGAGTTTTACACAAAATTTCCACCTAGAGCAGTAAGTGAGCAGTAAAGGAAATTATTAAATTGACCTTAAATTGAAAAGCCTTCTTGAAACTTAAAGTTTTGTCTGGAACACCTTTAAAAGTCAATAGAGCTGCTTCCCAGTTTAGGAACTTGGCATACAGCTACCACTGTATGCCAGACAAAGAAAGCTTTGGAATGTGAGGAATCCTTAAAAGTACCCACAGGTTGAACTGCTTTACTGTGGAGGAAAAAAAAAAAATCAAAAGACTCACAGTTTATTAAGCATTTTATTCCTTGTACATCAAAATTTATCTTTTCCTATCAAATTCCCTTACCCAATAGAAAAATAAGTATTTTGCTTCAGAAATCACAAGATCTTCTGCTCTGAAGCCTGATAAAACCAAACATCATCACTCTGGATGACCAGAGGAATTCTTAGGTATGGATTTCTCCCACAGAGTCTTTAAGCAGTTAAACAAAGCATCTAGACATGAAATCTTCTTTTGCCTGGATCATTGTGGAACAAAAATGATTATTATAATCTGAACATGATTCACACTTTACATTTGTTGGTGGAATCTCTATCTGAATATAACTACCTCCTACCATCTACTTAAGACACCCAGTTTAGGCACTCAGAAAAGGCAAGATGGAAAGCTCTGCAAATTAGAAATTAACATCTTTAGTAGATGATCTCAGCTCTGGCATATTCATGTTACTTTTAGAATTACTAAGCTTGCAACACAGAGAAAGGGATCTAAAGAATAAAAAGCTCATAAAGAGTTCTTGTGGAGAATGTGCAATTGTACTGGCTATTTCTCTACTTAATCCTTACCAGGTTGGCCATCACAATAGTATCAACTATGACAGGACTATTCTTTGTGCCCAGAGTGAACTGTAACCCTCGAGGAGGCTGTCCAGTTGTCACATCAAAGCAATGTCCTTCAAGCAATATGTATTCTAGCTCATATTCTGTTGTAACAGTCCCTTTTATCTGTGGAAGAAATTATTCATCAGAAATCATTCTCATTAACAGAGGGGAGCATAACCTCTATTGTCTACAAAGCCCCACAAACACCCAAGGCAGTAACTAAATCAAAGTACTCTTAGTGACCGATGATATGGATGGAAAACTTAAAGAAGAAGCTGCTGTGATCATGCTAAGCAGAAGTGCTTGCATTATGAGGTAGATGCAGGGTATGATAGGGGTTGGATTGATTGCTTGGTACTGCATCACAGGATGTGGCCTTCCAGTATCTGAAGGGGGCCTACAAAAAAGCTGGGGAGGGACTTGTTAGGCTATCAGAGAGTGACAGGACTAGGGGGAATGGAGTAAAGCGGGAGGTGGGTAGGTTCAGGCTGGACATGAGGAGGAAGTTGTTCAGCATGAGAATGATGAGAGCCTGGAATGGGTTGCCCAGGGAGGTGGTTGAGGCCACATCCCTGGAGGTGTTTAAGACCAGGCTGGATGAGGCTGTGGCCAGCCTGCTCTAGGATAGGGTGTCCCTGCCCATGGCAGGGGGGGTTGGAACTAGATGATCCTTGTGGTCCCTTCCACCCCTGACTGATTCTGTAAATTATGTCATTTAACCATGTGGGAAAAGCAACATATTAAAATAGCAAACGTGTGGGATTTACCTCACTTAAATTCAACTGTCAAAAAAACCACAAAAAAATAAAGATAGAGAGAGATAAAGAGAAAGGCACTTCCCAGAGATACTCCATGCAAATTTTAAACAAGTATCAATGATAAAGAGGATTAATCACTGTCTGGAAGGACATTCTCTCTACTGACAGTGGAGAAACCTGAAGCTTTCTCAACTTCAGTAAAGTAAATCCCAGCCTGTAATGTCACAACACACCACAACACATAGCTTTGGTAGACCAAACCCCATCAATGTTTTGCATAGGTTTAGTGACTGAACCAAATCTAGTGATTTTTGAAACTCAGGAATTCAAAATAGGATGAAAAAAACCAACCAAACATGAACTGAAAAGGAGTCAAATATATTTTGTAACTATATTAATAAATCTGAATATATTGCTGTTTATTTCAAGATTTACCTAGATTAAACCTATTTTGTAAATGGTTTTGGTAATAATAAAGAGAAACAGAAATCTCGCACACAGTATCCATCAATTGCTTCATTTTTACCTTAAAAAAGAAAAGACTATTTCCACACATACTACAAAGCTCAACATAGGGAAAAAAATGGCCACAACAACCCCATGCAGAGCTACAGGCTGGGGTCGGAGTGGCTGGAGAGCAGCCAAACAGAAAGGGATCTGGGGGTGCTGATCGATACCCACCTGAACATGAGCCAGCAGTGTGCCCAGGTGGCCAGGAGAGCCAATGGCATCCTGGCCTGCATCAGGAATGGTGTGGCCAGCAGAAGCAGGGAGGTCATTCTGCCCCTGTACTCTGCACTGGTTAGACCACACCTTGAGTACTGTGTCCAGTTCTGGGCCCCCCAATTTAAGAGGGACATTGAGATGCTTGAACGTGTCCAGAGAAGGGCAACGAGGCTGGGGAGAGGCCTCGAGCACAGCCCTACGAGGAGAGGCTGAGGGAGCTGGGATTGTTTAGCCTGGAGAAGAGGAGGCTCAGGGGAGACCTTATTGCTGTCTACAACTACCTGAGGGGTGGTTGTAGCCAGGAGGAGGTTGGTCTCTTCTCTCAGGCAGCCAGCATCAGAACAAGAGGACACAGCCTCAAGCTATGCCAGGGGAAATTTAGGCTTGAGGTGAGGAGAAAGTTCTTCAGTGAGAGAGTCATTGGACACTGGAATGGGCTGCCCAGGGAGGTGGTGGAGTCGCCGTCCCTGGAGCTGTTCAAGGCAGAACACTTGGTGCCATGGTCTAGCCTTGAGCTCTGTGGTAACAGGTTGGACTTGATCTATGAAGTCTCTTCCAATCTTGGTGACAGTGTGATACTGTGAAATTGCTTTACTTGTTATTCTGCAGTGTGGGTTTTTTTTCCTCTTTCAGTGATTTCTTTTAAGCCTTGGTGCTTTGGTTTTGTTTTGTTTGTTTGTTTTTAAGTAAAAGTGAGAAAAAAAGATGAGGGAAATAAAAATGGTAAAATACTGATCAAATAATCAATTATCACATTTATCTGGGAATTGTCACAATTATCTGGGAAACAGAAGTCTCACAAGATTTCCATTTCCCTCTTGAGGCAGATGGTCCAACACAAGTTTTACAGCACTTACAAACCATTACTTACATCCTGTAAATGAATATTATCGAGATCACAGGAACTGTTCACTGCTTCAACCAGCCAGCTTTCAGGAGTGATCATATTTAGAGTCAAAAGGAGTGATTCTGGCAATTCTAGGAATCTTGCCACAGGTTCAGAAGGAAGGAGCTTGTTAATCCCATAAGTCAATTCTGGTTCCAGTACAAAACGATAGAAGCTGTTGAAAGAGTAAAAAGAGATCCAACAAACATTTACTGAAGCACAAAGCTCCCAAAATAAAGTTATCCCTAAATACTTTAAAAATATATCATGAAAGTCTACCAAATTAATGATGTTTAGAGACAGAGCAGCCCCCTGTTATTCTGGCATACTGTCAGGCAATACCTACAGCATCTCAAATGGGCTGGTAAATGAACACAGATCTATTAACTTTTGTTGATTTGGGTTTTTGTTGTTGTTGGGTTTTTTGGGGTTTGGTTTTTTTTAATATATATGAAAATGTGCAGTTTCCATTAACATTCCCAAAGACTGGGAAGTTGAATACCCAAGAGATGCATCTAAACATCTTGACTGTAAACTGCCTTGAATTCTATGAATCTGCATCACTTATCTAGGCAGAAGGACCAATCTCTGCTGGACTGCTCCTTTGGGAACAGCTCCCAACAGAAGCAGCAGCAAAGAGAAAAGAGCAAAGAAGTCTTTCCATTCATTTTCAACTCTTACTCCACTTATTTCACAGGTAAAAGATCCTTGTAACAACAAAATAATGACAATTTTCTTCCTTCCTCTTCTGCAACTGTCATGAGGAAAGCAATTCCTACGAAGTATTTGGGCCAGTATATCAGTGCATTTCATATGAAACCATTGCTATAAGAAAAACATGACCTGTATACAGGACTGATCATAGAATGGTTTGGGTTAATCCTTCAGAGTCCACTCCTAACATAAGCATGGACATCATCCACTAGATCAGGCTGCTCAAAACCCCATCCAACCTGACATTTGACATCCACAGTTCCTCTAAATCACGCCAGAAAACTACTTCCTCTCACCTTTGCCAAGCACAGGGGCAGAGAACCAGGCACTAACACCTGCAAAAATCCAGGCTAACACCTCTCTCTCATAATGATTATGGATACAATACCTGCCAAAGGAATGGCAATGCTTAAACCTTTCTCCTTCTCTTAGAGGGAAAGTAACCCTCCCTGGGGAGCTGGCTTCTGGAAAAATATCTAAAACCAAATTAGTGAACCCTGCTCCTTACAGACAGTTAAAAGAAACTTTAATTTAAGGCAGATACTTTCTTTATCAATTATAATGAGGTCTCATATGCGAACTGTATACTACTCATCTGAATTTCAGTGAACTTAGTCTAAAGTTGTAGGAAACTTAATCTTAAAATGTAGGAAGTAACCAATTTAAGCAGACAATCTCCCTCTGCAAGTTCCCACAGGCATGAAAGACTCTCCACTGATTTAGAATCATAAAATCAGTCAGCGTTGGAAGAGACTACAAGCATCATCTAGTTCCAACCCTCCTGCCATGGGGGTTTTACCCAAGGTTTGTTTATAAGAGATTTGATGGACAATAACACTTCCCTGTCATCCCATGCTTGACACCTTAGAATTAGAATTTTTCTCCTGACAAATGCAAATTGCTTTGGTAGTATTCAACTTACAGTCAAAGAAAATAACTAATGCCACAAAAGAATCCAAATCCACAAAGCACTGTTCACTTTTTAAGGGAATATATGGTGCTAAGGATGCTTTTTCCAAACACAAGCCAGATCACATATTTATATGAAAAGCTACAAACTACTTACCTTGTCAATGGCACTTCTGACAGCTTGGGTCTGCAGTTCAAAAACAGCCTGAGTTTCACATTGATAATGTCTCTGAGTACCTACAGGAGATAAAAAAAACACACCAAAAAATGTTATACTACAAAAAATTGTTCCTGTTAATCAAACTTTGAAAAAAAGCTAGTTCTCCTTGCAACACCCTGTCATTTCACAGGATCACAGGATGTTAGGGGTTGGAAGGGACCCAAGGAGATCATTGAATCCACCCCCCCTGCCAGAGCAGGACAATACTATCTAACACAGATCACAGAGGAACACATCCAGACAGGCCTTGAAAGTCTCCAGAGGAGACACCACAACATCTCCGGGTAGCCTGCTGCAGTGCTCTGTGACCCTTACAGCAAAGAAGTTCCTCTTGTGTTGGGGTGGAACCTCTTTTGTTGCAATTTACAGCCATTTCTCCTTGTCCTATCCCAGGGAGCAAGTGAGCAGAGCCTGTCCCCCCGGCTCCTGGCCAGCCCTCAGATGTTTATAAACACTTATCAAATCCCCTCTAAGTCTTCTCTTCTCTAGACTAAAAAAGCCCCAGGTCCCTCAGCCTCTCCTCATAAGCCATGCCCTCCAGTCCCCTAATCATCCTTGCAGCCCTCTGCTGGACCCTCTCCAGCAGATCCCTGTCCCTCTTAAACTGGGGAGCCCAAAACTGAAGGCAGTATTCAAGATGAGGTCTCACCAGGGCAGAGCAGAGGGAGAGGAGAACCTCCCTTGATCTGCTGGACACACTCCTCCTAATACACCCCAGGATCCCATTGGCCTTCTTGGCCACAAGGGCACATTTCTCAGGCTTCTGCAGAAATCTCAAACATTTTACAATTCTAAATATATCTGTATATTAAGGCATGCTGTCAGATATGGCAACCTTGCAGTAGCAATAGCACTTGGTGCCATGGTCTAGCCTTGAGCTCTGAGGTAACAGGTTGGACTTGATGATCTGTGAGGTCTCTTCCAACCTTGGTGATACTGTGATATTCCAAATAAAGATTTGACCTTTTCTAAAACTGCATGACTTAGAGGTTGATATTCTTCAGAGTGAAAATGTCACTTCCCCCTAGTGATATGTTTGCTTTTTAAAGACCACCTATTCCCATCTTCCAATACTTAAGTAGATTATAATTTTTCTTATATGGTACTTGAAAACTTTAAGTACAATATGTGCCTTTCATGCAATAGCTAATCTTAAAACAATGTCTTTTGCATCTATTAAAACTGTCATACACAAAAACGTCAGCAATGATTAAGGGTGTGTTAAACTATTCCATTAACTTCAAAACACGGAATCAGATAGGTTGGAAGAGATCTCCAAGATCATCCAGTCCAACCCAGCACCCAGCCCTATCCAGTCAACTAGAACATGTTACCAAGTGCCTCATCCAGTCTTTGCTTGAACACAACCGAACACAGCTTCAGATAACTGAAGCCCCTGAGTACTCCTAGTCACCCAAACACACACACAATGGATATTTACAGACTAGGATGATAGAATCATAGAATCAGCTAGGTTAGAAGAGACCTCCAAGATCATTCAGTCCAACCTAGCACCCAGCCCTGTCCAATCAAGTATATCATAGCAATAAGTGCCTCAGCCAGGCTCTTCTTCAACACCTCCAGAGACAGTGACTCCACCACCTCCCTGGGCAGCCTATTCTGATGACAAATCACTCTCTCTGGGAAGAATAATCTCTTTCTCAGTTTCTTAATTTTTAAAATGCTAATTTTCTGGATGCTGTTATACAGGAACCATAATATTAGGACAATCTATTTTGTCTAACAAAGTTATTTATTTCTTTGAAGCACTCATAAAAAGCTTTACCAAGTTATCTTCATTTCTGTGGTTTCTGACCTGAAGCGTTTATTTGAATGCATGAAACTGCTGCATCTGCCTTTATTATGAGAAAAACAACCAAGATGGTAAATCTAAGTTAAAATATTGGTAAGGAGAAAATGAAGTAAAATATTAAGAAGGAGAAAAATCTACAGATTACTAAAATGATAAGAATATTGGGGAAAAGACAAGACCACTGCCATCATTAAATCTCTCTACTGCAACTAATTTTTATTTCCTCAGGCCAACCCATGGCTGCACATTTTTAGCTACAATGCTACAACTTTATGTAGTGCTAGAGACCTGATCTGCTTCAACAGTTTGTCACTCTCATCCTTTGTGTCACCTGAAAAAATAATGAGCAAAAAATAAAGGCTAAGGAATGGCATAGGGTGAGAACAAGCGAAGAAGCAAGAAACAAGAATCTAAACAGCACCAAAAGCTGAAGAGGTGGAAGTATTACATGGCATGTGTTAAAGATCACCAAAATCAAAAGAGAGTTCAAAGTGATACAATTATGTGTCTATCATTCAGAACAAAAAGCATTTGTAACCCAGTGCTAGCTGGTCTTATATACTAGAACATGGCAGCTAGGAGCAGGTGTTAATCTGTTGGAGGGTAGGAGAGGCCTGCAGAGGGACCTTGACAGGCTGAATGGGTGAGCAGAAGCCAATGGGATGAGACTTAACAAGGCCAAGTGCAGGGTTCTGCACTTTGGCCACAGCAACCCCAAGTAGCATTTGGGGACAGAGTGGCTGGAAAGCAGCTGGGAAGAAAGGGATCTGGGAGTACTGGTAGACAGTAGCCAAACATGAGCTAGCAGTGTGCCCAGGTGGCCAAGACAGACAATGGCATCCTGGCCTGGATCAGGAACAGTGTGGCCAGTAGGACAAGGGAGGTTATTCTTCCCCTGTACTCAACACTGGTCAGGCCACACCTTGAGTGCTGTGTCCAGTTCTGGGCTCCTCAATTCAAGAGAGATCTTGAGATACTGGAACATGTCCAGAGAAGGGAAACAAAGCTGGTGAGAGGCCTGGGACACAGCCCTGTGAGAAGAGGCTGAGGGAGCTGAGGGTGTGCAGCCTGGAGAAGAGGAGGCTCAGGGGGGACCTCACTGCTGTCTACTACTACTTGAAGGGAGGCTGTAGCCAGGCAGAGGTTGGTCTCTTCTGCCAGACAATCAGCAGTAGAACAATGGGACACAGTCCGAGTTTGTGCTGGGGACGGTCTAGGCTGGATGTTAGGAGGAAGTTCTATGCAAAGAGAGTCATTTGGAATGGGCTGCCCAGGGAGGTGGTGGAGTCACCGTCCCTGGAGGTGTTGAAGAAAAGGCTGGACGAGGCTCTTAATGCCATGGTTGGCCAGGGCTGGGTGCTAGGTTGGCCTGGATGATCTTGGAGGCCTCTTCCAACCTGGTTGATTCTATAATTCTATGGCTGAATAGCTTGGTCACCATGGGAATCATGTGCCTAGGTATGCACTAGAGAAGATACTGCTCACTAGGGAGCCTGCTGCCTTAGGAGGAATGGATGCTTCTCTACTCTTCATAGCATTCCTGGAGCTATGGAATATACCACCATATGAACTCCTGGCTGAATGCTAGAGTTTCCAGCCAATTTCAAAATGAAAATATTTTCATTTGGTAATACCAAGCTTTCATTTTGACTGAGAAGGATGAATCGAAAGGGCTGGTTCTAGAGAAAAGCCTACTATTCCAGCATTTTCATGACTTTAAAATGTTTCACCATTTAACATGAAGAGTGAGTGGATCCTTCAGCCTTTGATACAAAAGGCATAAAAGGGCATGGAAAGGGGAGGAGAGAAAAGCAATGCAAGAATTTATAGAACTTTCATAATTACTGCAGCGAAAAAGATAAGAGAGGATGCGGCAAAAATCAAGTTACAGGCTTCAAAATCGTATCAGACCGTAAAGAAAAGACAAAAATTTACATTTTAATGGGAAACTATAAAGGTACCTGAGGTAAAATGATAGTCTGCAGCCTGTGAAAAAAGAAAATCATGTTGGGAACTATGTTTTAGAACAGTTTCTCTTTAGATGATCAATAGGTACACAGAACGGAAGACTTTTAGATATACTTGGTAGCATTAATCAGCTGAGAAATATCCTTCCAAGAGCTGGAAGTTTTATAGTTCAATCTTCTTATGATGATACTACAGGTCAGATTTAGATCACCTCATTTAGGTACCTTGGAAAACTAAGGTGATTTGGTTTAATGGAAAGAAGTATTTGCCTCTTAAGATTTTGAGATGGGACATCCTTTCCCTTATGTTATGTAGACAATTTCCTTCTCTTCCTTCTATTGACTATAAAGACCATTTATGGACTCACTTTTAAGAGGATTGGTTCATGGGGCATCTGATTTTTAATTGCAAATAAGGTACTCCAATGATGAATTAGATCATCCCTAGCTTTTAAATACTAAACTGCCATTGTCTAGATGACTGGATAGGACTGGGTGATAGGTTGGACTGGATGATCTTGGAGTTCTCTTCCAACCTGGTTGATTCTATTTTATGATTTTATAGTATCGAATACCTGAAATTTTGTTTCCCCCTTTACTACAGTGTAAAGAAGAAAAATGTTAGTAAAAATTAAACTAGAAATATGCAAATGCAAGAAAATAACCACCATCTTACTATCAATAAATGAGCCATCTTCTGTGCTTCTCTTGTCAATGGATCCACAATAGCAACAACATCACAGAATGGTTCATTCTGTTGAGGATTGATTTTTATTACACTGTAAAAAGAAAATCAAAACAGTAAGTTTAAAAAGAGAAATGAAAACTGTAAACTGAATTTGTGGAAATAAACACTTTTAGACACAAATCTGTAATACAGGAGACAATGTAGATTTTACTGCTCAGGAAGAAGTTTTCCTGCTTTCAAGCAGTAATCACTATTGCTCCCTGTGATGTCACTAAGCAAGCTAAGTGTAAGCACCAACAAAAAGAAATCAGGTACTGTAAATACACAACATGGAATCACTGAATTGTTTTTTTTTCCCTCACAAAAAAATATACCTAGACATTTGAGTACCATTAGTAAGTCAAACTGCCTCCAGTCTGGTAGTAGCATAGTAATCACAGAATCAGTCAGGGTTGGAAGAGACCACAAGGACCATCTAGTTCCAACCCACCTGCCATGCCCAGGGACACCCTACCCTAGATCAGCCTGGCCAGAGCCTCATCCAGCCTGGCCTTAAAAACCTCCAGGGATGGGGCCTCAACCAACTCCCTGGGCAACCCAGTCCAGGCTCTCACCTGAATCTCCCCACCTCCAGCTTTGCTCCATTCCCCCTAGTCCTGTCACTCCCTGATAACCTAAAAAGTCCCTCCCCAGCTTTTTTCTAGGCCCCCTTCAGATACTGGAATGCCAGAAGAAGGTCACCTCACAGCCTCCTCTTCTCCAGCCTGAACAGCCCCAACTCTTTCAGTCTGTCCTCATAGGAGAGCTGCTCCAGCCCTCTGATCACCCTCATGGCCCTTCTCTGGACACCCTCCAGCATGTCCACATCCCTTTTGTAGTAGGGATTCGAGAACTGAATGTGGTGATGATTAATGTAGTGATGACTCATGCTTGTTACTGGTATAATATTTGAAAAGGTGTTACCCACTTGTAAGAGGCTACTCCTGATTTTATTCCTTGTATTTTCAATAACAGGACCAGCCCATTGGCACAGCAGACTAGAGCACTTCTACCAATAAATATGAGTAGGGATTTGTAGTTACAAAAATTCTTGGTTTGTCATCATTCTTGTGTTTTAGTATCTCCTTTAGAAGTTGCACCTGTCTTCTCCAAAAAGCTTGCCTCAGCTAAGCTCAAATTAAAACCAGCTAGTGCTAGCATTCCATTATAGAGAAGACAAGATTCATAGATGAACATCTTGCTAGGTACTGTAGGTCTCATTCATGAATAATAACAGAAGACAACACTTAGGGTACAGTCATGTTCTAAATCTAGGATCAGAAAGATGAGGAGGCATAGCACAAGCACACTAATACAAACTTGGTAAGTGTAAACTCATCAGTTGACAGTGTAATCAGTTTTCCTACGTAATTAAATCCCAGTGAGCCCTATTGATTTGCATTTGAATGTAATCTGGTAGTATTAGCTGTGGTCAACTATGGCACTTCTGTATATAACAGTTTGTGGCTCAGCAAAAGTTGTGCTAGAGTTTTCCATATTAGTGAATTAATGGAGTCTTCTTTTTAGTTCCACTCTGTGAAACTGCTTCTAACAATCAGTAAGTTTAGTGACTCCAAGTTTTCTAACTCTAGATTATCACTGCTATTACAACAATTTACTCTTTTTAGCAAAGAGTAAGGCCGGAAAATCGTATGGTACTACTAATCAACTTATTAAGAAAGAGGTTAAGATACTTGATGCTAAGGCAGATGAACAAGTTCTTCAAAGAAAGCCTGGCTGAGGCACTTAGTGCCATGGTCTAGTTGACTGGATAGGGCTGGATGATAGGTTGGACTGGCTGATCTTAGAGGTCTCTTCTAACCTGGTTGATTCTATAATTCTATGATACAGTCACACCAACTTCTTTTGTAGTTGGAATACTTACACCTTTCCAAAGACCTTACGCAGTCAGCAATACATTCTAATTTTAGTATGTCAGTACTGTAAGTGCATGATCATGACAGACAAAACTTACCTGTGCTCTTCTTTCAGAAATTTAGCATCTTGTCTCATGTCTGTTTTAGGTAAGGATGACAGTAGGGCATCTATTTTCATAATCAAATCACTGCCACTGTATTAAATAAAGCACATCTGATTTATTTTTCATTTGAAAAGGAGTAAAACATTCTCATTTTAATGTATGCCTGACTGTGTAAGGCATATTTTAAAATCTCATACTCCAAATCTGGATTCTTTAAAATAATTATCACCTTAAGCTTTGAGTAAAACCTTTAGCATAACAATACCCAAGAACCACTACTGCCTTAGCTCTTGCAAAATCTGCGTTTCTCAGAATTAACCGATGTAGATTCAGCAGAATTGTTATTCAACTATGTGAAGAGAGGCTGTAGCCAGGTGGAGTTGGTCTCTTCTGCCAGGCAACCAGCAACAGAACAAGGGGACATAGTCTCAAGCTATGCCAGGGGAGGTGTAGGCTGGATGTTAGGAGGAAGTTCTTCCCAGAGAGAGTGATTGGCATTGGAATGGGCTGCTCAGGAAGGTGGTGCAGTCACCATCCTTGGAGATGTTCAAGCAAAGCCTAGCTGAGGCACTTAGTGCCATGGTCTAGTTGATTGGCTAGGGCTGGGTGCTAGGTTGGACTGGATGATCTTGGAGGTCTCTTCCAACCTGCTTGTTTCTATGATTCTATGAACCTCACAGTTTGCATGGTACAATTTGATGAAATTTATAGCTCCTTATTCCTCTCTCTTGCAATTTTTCCTCGTGTGAACGTCAAGGAACAGGCTGAGCTGGTCTGAGGCTAATTGGACTATTTTAATGAGAGAAAATAGATAATTGGCTGTGAAAAGGAAAAAAAATAATAGTGATGCCTACAATACTCATTTGTTCTGCTGAGACACAAGTAGTCAAAATACAAGATAAAGCACTCACTCCTCACTTCTCCATCGGTCTCTGTGTCTGGTTGCATCTTGCCTTAACTCCTTTGCATGAAACCTATGTAACCCAATCTAACCATTTCTTCTAAACTCCTTGTCAGCTTTTGCATCTCTCCTCAGATCTCTGCAGATTTATCACCTGAGCTCTATGGTGATTGATCTGGATATTTCTGAGATTGGGAGTGAGGGGGTGAAAGGAGGGGGGTTGGTCAGGAGCCCTCTTTGGCAGTATGGCTGCTCAGGAGGGATAGTGAATTTCTGTATTACTTTTAACTTTACAATTTTAACTTGTAATTGTAAATATCTGTATATATTAGATATATGCTTGTATATTTGTGCATTTCCTTAACTTTCAGATGGCTGAGTTATTCTGGTTAATCCAGTGGAGTGGGGGGAAACTCCCAAACCACAACACAGGCACGCATCACAGAATCATTAAGGTTGGAGAAGACCTCTGAGATCATGAAGTCCAGCCATCAACACACCATGGCCACCAAACCACGTCTCAAAGTCCCACATCCACACATTTTGTAATGAACAAGTTTAAAATTTAGTTGGCCACATCTTCCAATTGTTTTGGTACTTGTTACTGGAATTTCCTTTGAGATCTTAGTCCTATTTCAGTGTCGCTAGGTCTTAATATTTGATTAAATATGTTTTGTGCCTCACTACTTATCTCCTTGATAGTTCTACCTCTTGTTTGTTTTTCTGGTAGCAATTCTTCCAGTTGTGAGAGTCTTTTCAGATATGAGAAAAGATACTCAGCCACAAAGTCAACTGATTTGTAAGAAAATGATTACATTACTCTTTATACAAACCCCCTGGAACCTTAGATGAAAAGCTGACAAGAAGTCATCTTTACATGTCTTCAATTCACAGGTGTATGAACATTGTCTAGCAGGGTGATAGAGCACCATATCTGACCACAACTCCACAGGCTCCTTTTCTAATAATTCCCAAAGATAACACACTTTCTTACCTCAAATATCAACACTCAGATATTACTGTGGTTTTAAAATGCAGTGGATTTTATCAAGCTGCTTATTATTGTTTATAATTACTCTTAAATAAACAAAACATAGTGCAAATTGTTTCCAGTTAGCTGCACTCATCTCTTGGTTGTAAGCACAGTGAAAGCAGATAAAGTATTTGGAATAATTTAGCAGAACTCCAGATGTTATGGAGGCAAGTTGGAGAGGATGAGATTCTTTGGGCATGCAGTGATCTCTTATGCCTGAGCCTCATCACTCATATGACCAAAGATAACAAGGTTCATGCCTCTTGACTAGCATGGCATGCCTTTTTTTTCTGCTCTGTGTTGTAACAATAAGATATGGAAGAGGATGTCAGGAGGCCATCAGGAGCAGCATAAATGAAGCATAAAGTTTAAACTCAACATATACATTATATATATGCAGTAGAAATCTATGTTAAATGACATAAATAGCCAAAAGTGATATAAAATTTTTATGGAGGCAAGTTGGAGAGGATGAGATTCTTTGGACATGCAGTGACCTCTTATGCCTGAGCCTCATTACTCATATGGCCAAAGATAACAGGGTTCATGTCTCTTGACTAGCATGGCATGCCTTTTTTTTTCTGCTCTGTGTTGTAACAATAAGATATGGAAGAGGATTTCAGGAGGCCATCAGGAGCAGCATAAATGAAACATACAGTTTAAACCCAACATATACATTATATATATGCAGTAGAAATCTATGTTAAATGACATAAATAGCCAAAAGTGATATAAAATTTAGCAGATGTACCATTTATTCTAGAAAACAGGGCAAGGGTTTGAGTAGGTATGTATACTAAGTCTGACAGGGAAATACTCAAAAGGAAATGAGAGTTATAACTGTCTATGTAGAAGTGCTCAGATGCTAAGTATGAGGACAGCAAGCATACAACATGCAAACAACAAACACCTTGAGTGTAGACAACATACAACAATAGGAAAACCACTCTGACTACATATTTGATTCTTTGTTCCTATATCCCATGCAAAAGGACTATTAATTTGTCACAGGCAATAAACAAGACAGTATATCACAAAGCCTCAAAATGCAAAATAGTTTTACCTTCTACTACTGTTTCCCATCTCTTTGACGACAGCTTTAATCTTCTCTGCTGAGGTACTGTATGTTATTTTTTCCAACAAATTGAAGTCTTCTGCATAAAATTCACTTTCATTTAAAGGACCTAGTACCTTAGACAGAAGGAACAAAAAGGCTAATAAGTGTAGAATGTCCCAATGATGAGTAAGAAAATACTAATAATTGTAAACGAAAGCACAATATTCCCATCTCCATGCCAACGTACCTCAATATTATTGACTATATTATGGACTATTATTGACTTTGTCCCTGGAGGTGTTCAAGAAAAGTCTGGCTGAGGCACTTAGTGCCATGGTCTAGCTGATTGGATAGGGCTGGGTGACAGGTTGGACTGGATGACCTTGGAGGTCTCTTCCAACCTGGTTGATTCTATGATTCTATATAGCATGGACAGTATAGCAACTATTCACAATTGTGTTTTTACAGTTATGCAATTACAGTGCATTACCAATCCCAAAAGACAGCTGCCACAGAAATAGCCATGCTAATTTTCATTATGCATATCTATGAAGTACCCTATTTAAAACCAACAAATCTAAGTTAAAAAAAAAACCCAATTACTCTGTTAGGTATGTAATTTGAAACTGAATTTCAAATTACTATGTCAACCACATTTTTTAGTCACTAAATTCTGTGAACATAACCTTGAATTTTCAAGGCATTTCAGAAGCAGAATAGATAGAAAAGGAAGAAAAGAACAAATGATAAAAAATGTAAGCTATCGAGAGACAGGAAGCAGAGCTACTGCATCTGGGTCGAGGCAATTCCAAGCACAAATCCAGGCTGGGCAGTGACTGGATGGAGAGCAGCCCTGAGGAGGGGGACTTTGGGGTGCTGGTGGACGAGAAGGTCAACATGAGCCAGCAGTGTGCACTTGGAGCCTGGAGGGCTGCATCAGGAGAAGTGTGGCCAGCAGGGTGAGGGAGGTGATTCTCCCCCTCTACTCCGCTCTGATGAGACCCCACCTGGAGTACTGCTTCCAGTTCTGGAGCCCCCATTACAAGAAGGTGTGGATGTGCTGGAGTGTGTCCAGAGAAGGCCCACAGGGATGCTCAGAGGGCTGCAGCACCTCTCCTATGAGGACAGACTGAAAGAGTTGGAGCTGTTCAGTCTGCAGAAGAAGAGGCTGTGAGGTGACCTTCTTGTGGCCTTCCAGGATATGAAGGGGGCCTATAAAAAAGCTGGGGAGGGACTCCTTAGACTATGAGGGAGTGACAGGACTAGGGGGAATGTAGCAAAGCTGGAGGCGGGGAGATTCAGGCTGGACATGAAGAGGAAGTTGTTCAGCATGAGAATGGTGAGAGCCTGGAATGGGTTGCCCAGGGAGGTGGTTGAGGCCCCATCCCTGGAGGTGTTTGAGGCCAGGCTGGAGGAGGCTGTGGCCAGCCTGATCTAGGGTAGGGTGTCCCTGGACATGGCAGGGGGGTTGGAACTGGATGATCCTTGTGGTCCCTTCCAATCCTGACTGCATCTATGATTCATCTATGCTTTATAGATGCCTGAAGCAAAGGAAAGTGCCTTCAAGTCCCAGAAAATAACTTTGAGAATGTTGTTCAGATCTCCTCCTTACAGTCTAACAGCAGGCTAATCTGACCCAAATCAACTTCAAGAGCCTACAGCGCTCCCGAGATTTAGTATGCTGTGATGTGAAGTTTTTGTGCTGAATGCCTTTCCCAAAATACAACTGCTTCCCAGAAATCAGAAGTTATCTTAAGTAACTCCATTTCAGATTTTTCTTTTATTAATCTTAATGATGTATGAAATAGAGAAACATAGAGTGTCAAAGTCATAATTAGAAAAAAAAAAAATACTCATCAAATCAAAACCAGTGATGAAAGAATAGAAATGGCAAAGGTAGAAATGAAGGACAGAAATTAAAGATATCTCATGTCTTTTAATAAAACTAATCTTTTAAAATTATAGTGTTTTCAGATAGATGAATATACATTATCAAATTTATTCAAGTATTTTTGAGGAATTTACTGCCTCACAACTTAAAATACAGCATGATTTGAGCTAATTTTAGTCATGGAAAACAGTAAGGACCCATTCATAAAATAAGATTGCATACAGAGTTAAGGAGAGCACGGGTTCAAGAAAAGACTGGATGAGGCACTTAGTGCCATGGTCTAGTTGACTGGATAGGGCTGGGTGCTAGGTTGGACTGGATGATCTTCCAGGCTGGGCAGTGACTGGTTGATTCTAATCAATGGCTATTCAACAGTTTTACACAGAGAAGTTAACACAACTGTTTCTCTGGGTTCATTGGTGGTATTTCAGTTGCATGTCAGAAGCCAATAAGGATGCACAAGAGTGACTAAAAACATAATTTAGAATCATAGAATCAATGGCTGGAAGAGACCTCCAAGATCATCCAGTCCAACCTAGCACCCAGTGCTGGCCAATCAACTAGACCATGGCACTAAGTGCCTCAGCCAGGCTTTTCTTGAACACCTCCAGTGACAGTGACTCCACCACCTCCCTGGGCAGCCCATTCCAACGCCAATCACTCTCTCTGGCAACAACTTCCTCCTAACATCCAGCCTATACCTTCCCCATCACAATCTCAGACTCTGTCCCCTTGTTCTGTTGCTGGTTGCCTGGCAGAAGAGACCAACCCCACCTGGCTACAGCCTCCCTTCAGGTAGTTTTAGACAGCAATGAGGTCACTCTTGAACCTCCTCTTCTCCAGGCTGCACACCCCCAGCTCCCTCAGCCTCTCCTCACAGGGCTGTGCTCCAGGCCTCTCACCAGCTTTGTTGCCCTTCTCTGGACACATTCCAGCACTGCAACATCTCTCTTGAGTTGAGGAGTCCAGAACTGGACACAGGACTCAGGGTGTGGCCTGACCAGTGTTGAAATAACCTCCCTTGTCCTACTGGCCACACTGTTCCTGATCCAGGCCAGGATGCCATTGGCTCTCTTAGCCATCTGGGCACACTGCTGGCTCATCTTCAGCTACTATCTACCAGTACCCCCAGGTCCCTTTCTGCCTGGCTGCTCTCCAGCCACTCTGTCCTCAGCCTGTAGTGCTGCTTGGGGTTGCTGTGGCCAAAGTGTAGGACCCTGCACTTGGCCTTGTTAAATCTCATCCCATTGGCCTCTGCCCACCCATCCAGCTTGTCAAGGTCTATCTGCAGGGCTCTCCTACCCTCCAACAGGTCAACACCTGCTCCTAACTTGGTGTCATCTGCGAACTGCCAATACAGGCAGTATTCTTTTTTTTTCTAATCATGGAGTAATAAATAGATAAGAGAAAAGGATTAACTCAAACAGTAGATAGTGTAAATTGTATTTGTAATGTTAATGACAGTCAGTACCTTATAAGTACTAAAAACTGAACCAAATACTCTATTTTTAAGCAAAATCTATAGCGACACTGTAACGAAGGCTATTGATTTCAGGATAGACATGCAAGAAACTGAAACTGCAACACAACTATTTTTTATTGGACAATTAAGACTTAAGACTATAGAACAATTGGATATTTATAAGCAATTTGGTGCTCTAGAGCTTGAAATACTAGCCTAGTCAATGTAATTAATTTTTATATATATATATTTAATGGATTTATATTGCATATAAATGTGTGATTTATATTGTATATACATGTGTAAAATACAGGGCATTTCAGGATCAAAAATATTCTTAAATGTAATTAAACATCATATATTACCCTAGAGATTGTGTCAGATTACCTTAAATAGGTGTGGGAATGACAAATGTACACAGTAGCTTCAGTGGATGAAAGGCAATAAACAAATTGAGAGTAACGCAAAATGAAAAACAAGATGAACGCTCACATCCTTCTCTAACAAGAGGCTGAATAAGTGGGAAATCAAAATTATGCCCTTTTATTGGTTTGAAACTGAAGTTTTAGGAAGTAATAATAACCAACAACAAGGTAAGTGAATTTCTTACTTACTCTGCCATTGCTCACAACAGCCATTTGCCCAGGAAGCAGCTTCAGAACCTCCTGGCAGAACATCTGGTGAGTTTTAATTAAATCCAATCCTAGAGTGTTGTACTTTTTCTCAAAAGTATCATCATCCATTCCCTAAAGCAAAGGTAAAGCATGAGATGGTGGAATTAACAAAAGTACATCTTGTAATAGCTGAAGTAATCAAACATTTTCTTCAAGGTAGGAGGTAACCAGAGATCAAAATCAAACAACGACCTCAGCTTCAGTGTAAGCACATGGCTGTGTGTGTCTAGCCATGGTCACCCAACGAGCTAGTGTGCAACTTTCAACCTTGGGCAACTTCAAATAGCCACAAGAGAAAAGCTGAGCCTGAGGTTAAGCACTGTTTCTAAGATCCAGCTGCATGGATACAACCTTCTCTGCTAACAACCAAACTGTATTCTCACTTTCAGGAAAAAGATACCCAAAAATCCATAATACTCTAAATCTCTAACACTTATTTTAATGTGGTTATCAAATTCAGCTTAAACATGTTTTGGAGAAGCCAATCTAATGCAGTAAGACATACAGAAAAATCAGTGCTCAAAGTGGGAAAGAAATGCTGGAGACTGTGTGTGCTAGTTTGAGCCTAGCTGGGATGTTTTGGTGAGAACTACTAGATCATAGCCTGGGAAATGAAAACAATGGTGAGGTCTACTTCACTCACAGTCTTGCTGAGATGTGTAAAGGAAGAAAAGCAAAACAAAAGATAAAGTCACTTTTTCTCTGCACTTCGTGCTGGGCTGTTCTCTTCTGTTTTGCCTGCTGGGGAGAGCTGAGGCTGCTGGCTGAACTCCAGCTTGCTTTCTAACCTCACCCTCCTTTTGCTTTGGCTGATTTCACCTTTGCTTCTTAACCCTCTTGGCCAAACCTCCATTCTTCCTTGAGACTGGGGTAAGGTTGAGAGGGGTAGGGGGAAGGTGAGGGGGTGGTTAAGAGCCCCTCCTGGGGACTCAGGTTTCTGGGAGGGGAGTTGTGTCTGTATTACCTTTTTTACCTTGTATATTTCTGTCTATCACTGTATATACTGTAAATATCTACTTGTAAATTGTGCCAGCTGTAAATATAAGCTTCATTCAAATTTCCAGAGCTGGCTGAGTCTAGTCTGGGTGATTTCTAAAGTGTGGGGGGGCGGGGGATACCCAAACCATCACACTGTGCTATGCTTACAAGAGGACTGTGTCTAACCTGTCAAAATTATCCTGCTATATTAAACTCTGCTGTTAAGTATTTTATCATTAGAACTACAAGGATCAAGCAAACATACTGATTGTATCTAAATGAATCTAACCAAATTAATTAGTAACATGCATAGACTTTTTGAATAGCTACTTTTAGGTCTTCCAAAATTTGTTAGATGATGCAATAAAAGCACGACTCAAATCAGCTAATTAATTTTCCAATATGGTGCCACAGTATTCCAAGTATTTCTATTTAAAAATACTACCATTTACAGCTCTCTCTGGAAGAAAAATTACAGTTAGCAGCTGTTGTTGAATAACTCAGCTCCATGTTACCTACAAACTTTGAAATTAGAAATGTCTGTATTTCAAACCAGTGAATTTTCATAGAAACACACCAGGAAATGTTGGCTGAAGCATACAGTGCTCATTAACTTCAACCACTGTGCCTATTAAGGCTCAACAACCACATCAGCAAAGTAAAACCAGTTACTCCTGAAGTTTTAATTCCTGACAAACATCAGTACAGTAACATTAGGAAAGCACCATTTAAAAAAAAAATAAAATCAACAATTAAAAATTAAATTGTTTTTGTCTCAGCAATATTCTATCTGTATCCTAGTAGTCCTCAGTGCTCCCGTTTAGAATCATAGAATCAGTCAGAGTTAGAAGGGACCACAAAGATCTTCTAGTTTCAACACCTCTGCCATGGGCAGGGACACCCTACACTAGATCAGCCTGGCCAGAGCCTTAACCAGCCTGGCCTTAAAAACCTCCAGGGATGGGGCCTCAGCCACCTCCCTGGGCAACCCAGTTCAGGTTCTCATCACTCTCACACTGAACAACTCCCTCCTCACATTCAGTTGGAACCTACCCACCTCCAGCTTTGCTCCATTCCCCCTAGTCCTGTCACTCCCTGACAGCCTAAAAAGTCCCTCCCCAGTTTTTTTGTAGGCCCCTTTCAGATACTGGAAGGCCACGAGAAGGTCATCTCACAGCCTCTTCTTCTGCAGACTGAACAGCCCCAACTCTTTCAGTCTGTCCTCACAGGAGAGCTCTTCCAGCCCTCTGATCATCCCCGTGGCCCTTTTCTGGACACACTCCAGCACATCCACATTCTTCTTGTAATGGTGGCCCCAGAGCTGGATGCAGTACTCCAGGTGGGGTCTCAGCAGAGTGGAGTAGAGGGGGAGAATCACCTCCCTTGCCCTGCTGGCCACACTTCTGATGCATCTGGCTGGCCCACCAGGTATTTCCTTCCTTAAAAAAAATTATTTACTCTTCCATCAAATCAAAGTCACCAGAAATCCAAATTTACTAGACTAGAAACTATGTAAGGGTTACAAGCTCCATAGCATTTGGCCAAACACTTTCAACAACATCTCCTTACAATAATACGTATGTAAAATGAGAAAGAAAACAGTCCAATTTAATTTATACTCACTGGGATGAGGAGTTTAGCAATTTTAGTTCCAGCAGCAAGGGATTTTGCTGTTTCTTCCTTACTAAGTTTACTTAGGAAGCTTTTTAAGTTGTTGTGGTTTTGGGTGAGAAAAGCAGCCAAGATTCCTCTTGCAATAGCTGTATTATCTTCCTTTATTTTTGATGAAGGATTGTTCAAAATCCCAACACGTGCACGACTGCTTGTTTTCTGCAAAGAAAAATACAGAATAATACCTCATTTTACAGTTCCATCTGCTGTTACCTAATGTATTCATATCTAACTCCATGAAATGTCCTTAATGTTTTTTTTTTCAGTTGTTTGTCTTTAGAAAACCTACATGAATTCATAATTCAGAACTCCAACTAGGAGTAAAAATGTTATTAGTAAGGATTTACCTGTTTGTAACACAAATTCTAAAGAAAAGATTTTTAATAGAACAACTGCCTTTGAGCCTTCTGCAGGACTGTATTTTTAACAAAAGGCACACAAAAATGTTCATTTACAGACTTTAGAACTGGTTTTGTAGAGGGGTTTTTTTCTGTTTTTTTCAAAATCTATCAAACTAAGTACAAAATGTTAATCAGCAGAAAAATCTTTCATTTGTTAAAAATCAGTGAAGCCATTTAAATTTGACTAGAGGGAGTGGTGACCCTAAAGTAGGATCAAATAGCAACACTAATGGAAGGCAAGGTAAATAGACTCTATTGCAGTAAGGAATACAAAAATAAGGAACGAAATCACTGATAATCAGCACACTGAAATTGCAGACTTGAAATTGCAGCCTTTAAGGAAAGTTTTGTTAAAGCACTTACTTGAAAAGCTTGAAAATGTGTACTTTTTCCCCCTGAGAAGCATGCTCTCACTGAGAAGAGGACAGGAGGCATACTAAGCTAGGAGACATACAGCAAACCAATCAAGGAAAGTTCTTCCTTTCAATTACCTGGCACTTTCGAGGCTGCACCTGGACTGCTGTGGTTTTCATAGAATCAATCAGGATGGAAAAGACCTACAAGCCCATCCAGTCCAACCTATCACCCAGTCCTGTCCAATCAACTAGACCATGGCACTAAGTGCCTCATCCAGGCTTTTCTTGAACACCTCCAGGGATGGTGACTCCACCACCTCTGTGGGAAGCCCATTCCAATGACAAATCTCTCTCTCTGGGAGGAACTGCCTCCTAACATCCAGCCTAGACCTCCTCCAGCACAACTTGAGACTGTGTTAAACTGTTTTGGTCCCATCAGTGCAGTAAGGATGTTGAGATGACAGAGATGCCTCAGCAAAGGGCTATTAAGGCTGTCAGAGGTCTATGAGAAGCCACTGCAAAAGCTGGGCTTGCTCAGTCTGGCAAAGAGGAAGCTATGAAGAATCCGAATAGTAACTAACAACTGATGAAGGGAGAATGAAAAACATGAGAGCGCCAAACTCTTCTTGGCAGCAGCAAAGAGTGTAACAAGGGATAACTGCCACAAATTTTGTCCAGGCAGGAAAAACTATGTAGGAAGGCAGCACAAGACCAGAGCAGATTGTCAAGGGAGGGCATGGAGTCACCTGCTTGGAGTTTTTCAGGACTCCTTCAGATAAACCTACAGTTGACATGACCTAATGATGGCAACAACACTTCTTTGAGTGGAAGGTTGAGCTCAGTGAATTCCAGAAATTCTGCTAGAGTCTGACCCAACAGACAAAAGGGACTGGAAAGAAGTGGAGAATCTCCACACAAATTAATGGACTCCAGAAATAAACCCTGTGTTTTCATTTTTTTTGGTCAGGAAACTCAGAAATCACTAGACCAAGCAGTACATGAGGTTACGAAAATCGAATCTATGAATTACAATGAGAATAACCAATTAACCTGTTACTACACAGAAGATCCAATAAACTTTACTCAGAAGAGCTTTTCCTAGATTCCTCTCAGTGATACAGGGGGATTTGACCAGAGAGTTCTCACTTCTTAGTTGGGAGCTATGGCACATTTTCCCCATTGAAGTGGACTGAAAAAATTACAGAGGGAATATATCTGTCAAGCTTAAGTTACAGATCTAGCAAATGAAACGCTTTTCTGTAACAAGAAGTTGCACTGTCTATTCCTCTTGCAGTTTTTTAAAGGTATATTTAGTATCACACACTCCCTGCAATATACCACTTAGATAATTCCCTTAGAGTGGTTCCTGTTTCATTCTTTATTAGTAAATCTAGAGCTCTTCCCAATTTCAGTCTAGTTAGTCTTCTACTCTCTTTAGAACTTTAGGGCTTTTTTGTCATGTATATTCAAGTAACATTTACTCCTATGCTTTATTTCTTATTATTAATACTAAGGAACTTAAAAATCAGCTAACTCATAAATGTGCATGATCCTCTTAGCATATTAAAATACACACACACAAATAAACCTGTCTCAGAACATTATGTGGAGAAACAGGACACTTCATGGCCACAGTCATGTCCTACGTTACAGGAGAGCACCATATAATGATTCACATCACAGAATCAGCCAGGTTGAAAGAGACATCCAAGATCATCCAGGCCAACCTAGCACCCAGCCCTATCCAGTCAACTAGACCACGGCATTAAGTGCTTCATACAGTCTTTTCTTCAACACCTCCAGGGACAGCAACTCCATCACCTCCCTGGGCATTCCAGTGCCAATCACTCTCTCTGGCAAGAACTTCCTCCTAACATCCAGCCTAGACCTCCCCCAGCACAACTTGAGACTGTGTCCCCTTGTTCTGTTGCTGGTTGCCTGGCAGAAGAGACCAACCCCCAGCTGGCTACAGCCTCCCTTCAGGTAGTTGAAGACAGCAATGAAGTCAGCCATGAGCCTTCTCTTCTCCAGGCTAAACACCCCCAGCTCCCTCAGCCTCTCCTCACAGGGCTGTGTTCCAGGCCTCTCACCATCCTTGCTGCCCTTCTCTGGACACGTTCCAGCATCTCAACATCTCTCTTGAATTGAAGAGCTCTGAACTGGGCACAGGACTGAAGGTGTGGCCTGACCAGTGCTGAGTACAGGGGACAAACAACCTCCCTTGTCCTACTGGCCCCACTGTTGCTTATTTCCCTCACTCAGGTAACATGCTAGATTACCTCACAGGAAAAAGTCTGTAATTAGGAAGAAATTCATCACTTCAACACACAGCATCATAGTTTGTCTCCTGTGTTAGGAGACCATGAATCAAACAATCCTTTACAGGCCTGCAAGATGCCAGTGCTGCACGACAGTAGAGCCAAATGAAAACATAGCCTCTTGTGTCTGCACCAGACTCACAAAGTAAGTATGGTTACACCTTTAAGGGTGTAATTTTTGAACGTGCAGGGTGTTGTTATGAACATATTAATAGTTATTACTTTAATAAAATCTGCTAGAAACTCACCAGGTGTTTCAAGGCATTAGACAGCAATCGTCTCCCAGCTGGCTTATCAAAATCAGCAATAATCCAGATAGTAACAGCATATAATGCATCTTCATCTGAAAATTAAACATTATCTTGTTTTACATTCTGGATAATCTTCTGAGGAGAAATGAATAATGAATTATTTCTGCCTGAGATTTGAAGTTCACGCATCTGTTTGACTGCTGACTTTAATTGTCAGATTAATCTTTGCCCCAACAGAATCTTTTGCCCTCTCAATTGAAATAAATTCTTAGGAGTTACCTCATCATGATAATATCAGCAAGTCACTAAACTAGTGTGCTAGTTCGAAGTACCCTAGAATGTTTTGGTGAGAAGAATCAGATGACAGGCTGTGAAAGGAAAACAATGGTGATGTCTACTCCACTCATAGGCTTGCTGAGAGATGCATGAACAAGAATGAAAACACAGATAAAAAGCACTTCTCCTGCTGGGGAGCTCTGAGCTGCATCTCTCTGTCTAACCTCACTCTCCGTTTCTCTGAATAATCCACTTTGCTTCCTAACCCTCTGTCTGAACCTCCATTCTTCCTTGGGACTGGGGTAAGGTTGAGAGGGGTAGGGGGAAGGTGAAGGGACAATTGGGAGCCCCTCCTGGGGACGCAGATTTCTGGGAGGGGAGTTGTGTTTCTGTATTACTTTTACCTTGTATATTTCTGTATATAACTGTATGTACTGTAAATATCTGCTTGTATATTGTGCTAGCTGTAAATAACAAGCTTCATTCAATTTCCAGAGCCAGCTGAATCTAGTCTGGGTGATTTCCAAAGTGTGGGGGGGCAGGGAACATCCAAACCATCACAACTAGCCAATTTGTTCTACCACTGAAACAAGATGACCCTAAATAATAAGATAGCTCACATTAACCAGATCTGTTTTACCAGTGGTTTCTTGTGAACACTTGATGAAAGCTCATCATACAGCCAGAAATGAAAAGGATAAAGTAGTTATAAAAATGCATAACTTCAGCCATTCACTTCCCCTGGCAGCAAAGGCAGAGTCCTTTGGCCAAAAGCAGGACAAAAATTAGCATTTCTGAGCATGAACAGGAATATATCAGACACACTCCAAAAGAAAGTAAACAACTGCATAGGTGTGTACACATACAGTTTCCATTCTCCTGGCCTACAGCCTTCTGTTCTTTATTGTTCATAGAGGGGCAATGGTATATGAAAAATTATGCAAAATTATCTGTAGAACAAGAATAATATCAGTCTGCTCAAGGCAACCATATAACCCCTAAAAGTTAATAAATATAGATGAGAATTTTACAAGATGCTGACAAGATTCCAGGAAGAAGTTGTTTTTATTAAATGTTGTTGCAGTCTGGACCCTGGGGATAGAGATTTGAAACGCAGATTCCACCTTAAAAGTTATGGGCTTTACACAGGAGAACTGAATTGTAGATTTAAGCCCACATCTTGAAAGCCAGTCATCATTTGACAGCTAGCTGGAACATCCCTGTGGCTGTAGAATAGAGACTCAAATAGAGCTAAATAATTTTATTCTAAAGAAATAAGTTTATGTCACTTCTTTCTGATAATGGAACAAGTAAAAACCTTTACTACAGCAGAAATATTACTATAACAGCATGATTTTGGTAACAGCATTATTCTGATTCTTCATGGATTGATGTGAATGAGCAGTTGTTAACTGTCTTCTCCTAGACCTTAACAAGGTATAGACTTACTGCAAATTTCCATGTATTATTATGACCCTCGCTGTGGTAACTGTCATTTCTTCTAACTCCAAGGGAAGGTACTTGCATATGCAATAAGGGTATTTTACATTTAAAGCCTTTCAAATGTACATAAAAAGTGAGAGTTTTAGCAAGATAAAAATATAGAAATGAATGATAATCCATCAGAATATATGCATTTTTTCTTTTCTACATAAAGATAAAAGCTTTGGATATAAAAACTAAACAATCTAAGTAAAAGAAAAATAAAGAGATACTGAATGCTAATAAATAAGAAATAAAATCAACTATTCCTTAAATTGCAGAAATGCCTAATTTTGATAGATACTACACAGAATAAACATTCTTCACATGCTGCAACTAAGAGCTGCTTGAAAATGGAATATTCTCTCTTTAATATCCTCAAGCAAAATCACGTTAGTGTGAAAACTGAATCTGTCTGAAGCTGCAGAAGTCTTGCAAAGCTTTTAAGCTTCATGTTTGTAAAAAGCAGCATATACCCATGACATCCATCCAATTTCAGAAGTACTAAACTGAAAGTAACTGTCCTGTTATTTACAGGTTATTATATTAGGATATGAGCTAGCCTTAAAAGAATATGCTGGAATACTGAGAAACCAATTATTTTACGTAAGATCCTTGTGATACTTTGGATGTTTTACTGGTAAATTTCAGCAATTTGTAATACAATTTTTTATATATATATATATATAATTATATTTAAAAAACCCTCCCCCATATATCTATCTATCTATATACATATGTGATGGTTTGGGTGTTACAAGCCCCTCCACACCCTTAAAATCACTAGACTCAGCTGAGCCAGGAATTAAGAATGGAGCTATATATTTACAGAATATACAAGCAGATATTTACAATATATACAGCTAGATACAGAAATATACAAGTTAAAAAGTAATATAGAAACACAACAGCCCTCCCAGAAATCAGAGTCCCCAGGAGGGGCTCTCTACCACCCTTCCACCTCCCTTCTACCTCTCTATCTTTTCCCAGACTTTGCCTTACATTCAAGGTGAGTTTGGAGAATCAGCCAGGGGGGTCAGGAAGATGAGGGATTAGTTACAGAAACAGCAGGTTAGGGAGAGAAGGGAGATAGCCAGAGCCAGAAAGCAACTCTGTTGTCTATGTTTGTGTTCTTGTTTTTATACATCTCAGCAAGCCTATGAGTGAAGCAGACATCACCAATGTTTCCTTTTCACAACCTATAATCTAATTCCTCTCACTAGAATATCCCAGCTAGCTTCAAACTAGCACAATATATAGCCCATACAGAAACTGAATATACCTTTTCTGGTCATATACTTCATGTTGTCTGAAATTACAGCACTTTTATCTTGTGAGTCCAAAAAGGAGAAAGTAGAGAAGTCTTCCACATCAAATGGAACTGCAAATATAAACCACAACATAGAATCATAGAATCATAGAATGGTTTAGGTTGGAAGGGACCTCAAGGATCATCCAGCTCCAACCCCCTGCCACAGGCAGGGACACCTCCCACTAGAGCAGCTCGCCCAAGGCCTCATCCAGCCTGACCTTAAACACCTCCAGGGAGGAAGCATCCACAACCTCCCTGGGCAACCCGTTCCAGTGCCTCACCACCCTCACTGTAAAGAACTTCCTCCTAACATCCAGTCTAAATCTCCCCTCTTCCAGCTTAAAACTTAAAAGGATAATCACAATGACAACCAATGCAGCAGAAGTTATTTACCAGATGTGGCTCTGAAATGTACATATCTTCTTTCTGCTCCAAGAATAGTGGGGTTAATACGGGAAACTACGTTGTGCTGATCCATCAGAAAATCCATTGCATTCATATGATCATTTAACAATCCCTATAGTAAGAGGAAAAAAGAAAAGTAAGTCTCTACTTTTGTATCTTCAAGACAAAGACCAAATATGTGGTTTTCAGTTAAAGCTTCTATATACACCAAGTTATGGACAATGTCAAGTCAAAAACATCCAAGAACCACACAGACAGTATTTCAAAGTGTCAGGCTGTGGTGGAGGGCCCACAGGCCCAAATAGGCTTATATATGCTTTGTCTTGCCTGAACATGTTTTTCTGCCTACACCAGAGGCAAACACATTAAATGGACAAAAGGGGCACAACAGACCTGGCGCCATGAAGTCTGGCCTGCTCGGGGTCTCTGTTGTGTAATGTGGTTGTATAAGCCCCCCCACACCCAGCTTATGGCCCACTGGGTGCGAGGCCCATGCTATCCCCTTATTTGGGAGAACTAGACCTGTGGACCCTTCCTCATTTGGTGTGTTTCGGCTGACTGCCAGAAGCCTGTTGGATGATATCGTGGCCAAAGGACTATTAATCTTGGCCCACATCTGATAAACAGGTCAATCCAGGCAAACAAGACGCTCCCCTCTCTCTGCTCTATGCTCTCTGGCTGCTCACCTTCCCCTGCCTGCCTGTTGCCTGGGGCTACTACCTTTGCTTGCTTTACCTGCTTCTTTGTTCCACAACACTTCACATCCATCCAGTAGACCATTGGACCATGCGTTCCTGGCCAGCCCACCGCTCCAGCCCGAGGGCCACCTTCTAGCTGTACACAGCACTGAATCGGACTGCTCCAGCCCACAAACCTGGAACCCTGCTCTGCCCAGGTGGCTGCTGACCACCCAATGTCCTTCTGGCAGCCACAGAAGACCTCCCTCATGCCCGTGAAACCTTCTCAGACGGCGCGCTCCAATCTGAATTGAACTATCAGCTCCACGTGAAATCAACCACCTGGCTTTCACTATGTAAATTTTTGGGAACACAGATATTGAGACTTCCAACTAGTGAGTATTTGAATTGTCTTGATTCAAGTCGCTAAAAGAATTTCATTAAGTTTACCAGCAGCAGTTTATGCTGCAAGACTCTCTAATCAGAAAGCATTTCTTGTGAAACACAAGATTCTCTAATCATAGAATCACAGAATGGTTTAGGCTGGAAGGGACCTCAAGGATCATCCAGCTCCAACCCCCTGCCATAGGCAGGGACACCTCCCACTAGAGCAGGCTGCTCAAGGCCTCATCCAGCCTGGCTTTAAATGCCTCCAGGGAGGAAGCAGCCACAACCTCCCTGGGCAACCTGTTCCAGTGTCTTACCACCCTCACTGGAAAGAACTTCCTCCTAACATCCAGTTGGAATCTCCCCTCTGCCAGTTTAAACCCATTCCCCCTCGTCCTAACGTTACTAGACCGTGTAAATAGTCCCTCCCCAGCTTTCCTGTAGGCTCCCTTCAGATACTGGAAAGCCACTATAAGGTCTCCTCGAAGCCTTCTCTTCTCCAGGCTGAAGAGCCCCAACTCTCTCAGCCTGTCCTCATAGCAGAGCTGCTGCAGCCCTCTGATCATCTTCGTGGCTCTCCTCTGGACCCGCTCCAGCAGTTCCATGTCCTTCTTGTTTTGGGGGCTCCAGAACTGCACACAGTACTCCAGGTGGGGTCTGATGAGAGCAGAGTAAAGGGGGAGAATCACCTCCCTTGCCCTGCTGGCCACACTTCTCTTGATGCAGCCCAGCACACAGAAAACATTTCTTGTGAAACACAAGATTCTCTAATCAGAAACCATTTCTTGTGAAACACAAGATTCTCTAATCAGAAACATTTCTAAAATCTTTACCAAATTGCTTGATTTGGTTGTGTGAGAAATATATGTTTGATCTCATCAATTTGTGGCAAGAGGCCACAGACAGGGAGGGAGAAGGGATTCTGAAAGGAGTTATACAGTCCCTTGCACCACTACAACAGTATGCACTTAGCTTAAGATAACAGAACAATAAATAATTAGAAACTAGAAGGGCTGGTGTAGGAGTGGAACAGGAGGAAGAGACAGCCTTTGTACATGAGCAAACAGAGGAAGAGCTATACGAAGGACACTACTAGTTTCAAGGTCATGAAAAGAACACTTGAGGAAGACCCCTTACTTCATCACTGAAGACCACCAGAGGGACCACTGGATAAAAAGAGATATGTGCAGAAGAGATACCTCCCATTCTTGGAACTGATAAGGAAAATCCAACCTTTACTTAGAATTGGTAATGAATATGTAATAGAAAAGGATTTAAAAAGGGAAGACTGAAAACAAAGGGTGTGCATTAGGGTAGAGCAGAGCCTCCCTGCACACCCAGGCCTGTACATTGCTTGATCCCTGTGACTCTACTAAATGTCTTATTTTGCATGAACCTAAGTTTATGCCTTTTATTTATGACAGTTGCATACAGACATTCTGCAAGATAGTTTTACCATATCAAAGGATTTGTGTGGGTTAGTTGTATATAAGTTTGGGGGAAAGTTCTCTTTGTATATATTAATAAATTATTCCATAACCTTTACATTGGCCTCATTATATCTCACTGCAAACCCAGACTCAAACCCCTCTATAACACAGACACACATTTTTCCAGTGAGTAACTGCAGTACACTGTCACTCCTCTGGCTGAAAAAATTCATAGTATATGCTTAGCTTATCCTGCAGTCTTGTATAGTCTACACAAACTGTTTCAAAACCATGACACCAAATGAATGTAGTGGCGTAATTTTAGTTGTATTATCATTAATTTGAAATCATCTCATTATAGAAAAAAGTATATAAATATACATACATATAAAAACATGACTTAATTCACTACCAAATATTTCATTGTGGATTCATTCAGAAATGTTAAACATACCATGAACACTGCCCTCTGGAAGAACCCAGTGGCATCAATAATCCTCTGAAGAATAACTGTCTCTAACTCGGCAGCATCCATCTCTTCTCTGTTAAAGGGCACGCCATTAAACAGAGCTTGAGGCAATGGACCCAGGCCAGTCTTTTTATAAAAGATTGCTCCTGCCTGAACATATCAGAAATATCACAGGATTAAACAGACTGCACTTAACTGTAGCAAAATATGAAACTAATACCAAGAGACAATGAACTCTAATCTCCAAGCGCTCTTCACTGTCTCACCTTTCTGTGAGAAGCAGGGAGGACAAAGCAGGAAACATTTGAAAATCAAACAGGACATATGGGACTCATTTGTCAGACAGAACAAGACAAAAAAAATTACAGACTTATGTATGGAGTTTAAAAAGTTTTCATTGTCATCTGGATGAGATGTTATTTTATTTTGCTTAACATCCTAGCAAAAAAATAGTAAGTAAAACTGGTGAGAGACCTTAAGACAGTTGTAGTTTCAGATGGATCAACCTAGACCTTATCCCCAAAGACAGCACTCCCAGAAGACTCAGAAGGCTTTTATGTTCAGAAGCCAACTCTTACATGATAAAAAAAAAAAGTAGAACAGGCTGAATTTACTTCAGAGAAAATTCAGTGGGACAAGTAAAAGTAAAATTGTACTGTAAGTAATTTTCCCTTCTTGTTTTCTTTCAGTGTCACTTTCTGGATGGCTACAAACTCTGTGGCAGTATCTACCATATCCACCTTTCTATCATCTGTATAGGGTTAACACTCCAGGAGGAGTAACCCTGAACTCGACACTTGACCTCAGGTGATCTTGACCCCTCCCCTGGGGTGGATCTGGACACCACCAGATGATGGTTAGCCCACTCCCCCCTTCCTGTCCAATAAAAGCAGGGGGACTTCCTGTTCCTCTCTCTCTCTGGACCACTCTGCAGCTCTCTCAACATCTCTCTGCATCCCTGCATCTCTCTGCACACATTACCAGCTGTTTACCACGTGGCCATCACCGTCACAAACTCGGGTTGTACTTATACCTTTTGTATTTGTTATTTCCCCTTCCCTACACCTTTGTAACCTCCCTACCTCTGATACCCTTTTAACTTTTCCTTTTAACTTCCAAATTGAGTGCGATTGATTTATTGGGGTGTGATTACCTTTCCTCCCTACTTATAATTCCTTTCTTTGGGGAAGGAGCTGGGAGAGGGAAGGACACTTTACAAATTGTTATTGGTTCTATCAAATCTATTAGAGTCTCTGGAAATTTAAATTAGAACCGAGGCATCATCCCACTGTCTCTCCCCTGATTTTCATCACAGTCTCATTGTCCCTGCTTGTACAGGGGAAGTTCTGCCTGGTGGCTGTCTTTCTTCCTTTAATAATCTCTGTGGGAAGCTTTCCTCCACTAAGCATACTCAGCTGTTTACAGAGCAGTTTCAAACTGCCCTTACAGAGGAAGCTTCCATGGAATTCAATGAGGAACAAGCAGCATAAAGCAACCAGCATCTTTTTTCATCTGGCTGGTCAGATGAATCTTTTTAAAAAGGAACACAACATACATTAGATAACAAATTTTAAAAGGAAATTTAAGAAAATGGATAGTATGTGTCAGAAGCACAGGATTGGCATTGCTGAAGACAAACAGAGAGTATTTGCAGACAATTCTCTGCTAAAATATATATACATAATCAATTACAGATAAAATTATGTCTTCTTTATAACCTTTACCTCAAAAAAATGTGGCTGTCTTTCCCAAAGGAAATTATAACCAGAAAGCACATTTGAAGGAAATAATAATTTGGCTAGAAGACAGACTTCAGGTCCTCAACCAGAAGACAAAGGGAACAATTTCTGCAGTGAGAGACAACTTGACATGCTTACTAGAAAATTGTGCTCCTGAATGCAACAGGCAGTAGTAAATTTAAGTGCTGAGAGTAGTAAAGACTAAATTCTGGATAAAGAAAAAAATTGACTCAGACATGCTGTATTTACTTGCTTTAACATTTAGCAATCTTTTAGCTTAGCAAATGCAATCGATTGCCTACTGTAGTTCTCCTTACCAGTTTACTTCCAACATACCTTCCTCCCTTCATCGTATTCAGAATGAACATTCAATATACTCTGAACATCAGCATATGGATATTCCCTTCTAAGAACATTTTTCACATGATTGACTGTTAGAACATTTCCATCTTTCACTTCGTGGTACATCTGTAAAAATTACAACAGAAAAAAAAGAAGAATTTGTCCTTCATAATTTAATACAATTATTGCTTATTTACTTTCACTAAAGCAAAGATGTTTTAATGCTCTAGTATATTTAATACCAGTATACTTTCATATTTCTTTTCTTACTATATTGCAACTTTTATATTGCTTCAGAATGAATATTGCAGTGGAATGGTGCATGCTATTCCAGCCTAGGCCATTTTCTAAACAGCTTTTGTACTGGTCTGAAGAGCAACAGAAGTCAAAATGTGGGGGTTTAAAAGGAAATGACCTAGGAGACCGTTTCTTTTGCCAATGCGTGAGGCTCCTAGAATCACCACCACATATATAGAGTCATAGAATCAACTGGGTTGGAAGAGACCTCCAAGATCATCCAGTCCAACCTAGCACCCAGCCCTGTCCAATGAACTAGACCACGGCACTAAGTGCCTCAGCCAGGCTTTTCTTGAACACCTCCAGGGATATGCACCATTTGTTATCAGCACATGTGCTGGTTTGAGGCTAACTGGAATATTTTAATGAGAAAAAATAGATTATTGGCTGTGAAAATCATAGTGATCATTGGATTGCTGAGAGATATTTTAAGAAACAATAACAAAGTTGCTCAGGCTGTGTCTGGTTGCAGCTTGCTTCATTAACTCCTCTGCCTGGACCTGTATAACTCAATCTAATCATTCTCCTTTTAAACCTCTTATCTGGCATCTCACCCTTGCACGTAAGCCTTCTGAGATAAGGTGGACAGGAAGAGCCCTTCTGGGCAGTTTTGCTGTTCGGGAGGGATTCTGAATTTCTGTATTACTTTTAACTTATATATACACAGATATTTACAATTACATACATGCTTGTAAGTATGTGCTGTGCTGTAAATACATAGCTTTATCCTAACTTAGAGCTGTTGGAGCTAGTCTGGTGAATTCAGAGTAGAGGAGGGAAACTCCTGAACCACAGCAGCAGACTGTTCTGATTATTCTATTATTATATCTTTAGTGTAAATCTGAAGTGGCAAAGGAAATACACTTATGTGAGTTGAAGGTGAAAGATTATTTCTCTCCATTGATTAGAAGAAGAATCTAAATTCTTACTATAAGCTATGCAACCATAGGTAGTTAACTGAATCTATATGGGGATGAATCGTAGTTAACTGAATCTATATGGGGATGAATCGAAGCCTGAATTAGTCAGTGATACTTTTTCCCTGCAGTGATATATTTTTCCGTATCAATGCTGGTTTATTTCACAGCATAAACTTTTATTACTTTCATCAAATCTACAAGAGAAATTTGAAGTGAAAATTATTCAGTCAATTTCTTTTCAAACGAGATTACATTTCTCTTGGTTATCTCAAACATTTATTGCTTCTGGTGGGTTTTGTTTTGATGAAACAAAGTAAATAGAGGAATGCATTTTAAAAACCAAACTAAACTGATATTTTGTGATCTAGTCGTGGGTAACAGTCACACATGCTTGCCAGCTCCTAACACTTGTAGATGGCAGGGGGTTGGAGCTGGATGATCCTTGAGGTCCCTTCCAACCTAAACCATTCTATGATTCTATGATTCTGTTTCTCTTCCAAGGTATTCCCAGGTAGTTCAATTCTTTTAATTTTATGCTCTCCAACTTTACCCATGATATTAGTTTCTAGACATTGAACAGAATAGAAAATAAAAGAAAAAATACTACTACCATATTCTGCAATACAATTTCGCCTGCAGAGACTACACACACACACTGCTCACTTCATTTCCCTCCATTTATCTCTCATCTCTGAAATTCCTGTCTTTACATGAGCCTGCATTCTTTCACACAGAAAACATGCCTCACTCATAAAAGTTGCAAGGCTGGAATATTTTTGTATTCTATACCTACAAGCATCTAGTTCCAGCATGATCAAAAAAAAAAAAAAAAAAGAGAACTTACCTCACTCTGTTTCACTTTCTACACTAGAGAACAACCACATTTTTTTTTTCAAAGCTTAAAAGATTGTCTAAGTGCTATTTAAAATGTCTGTATTCCAAGAGATACAGAACACAAAGCTGGCCACATCACATTAACACAAATAACACAGAATCATTTTTTTTTTCTACAAGAAAATATTAAAAGCTGTAAGGAATGCATCTACCTCTTTACATGCTTGAAGAAAGCTTGTAGATAGGTAAAATGACAAGAGCAAGTTGGTTTCCAGAGGAGGAAAGTATTTCTGCAAATTGTTCTACAGCATGTTAATACTATACATGGTTTTAATGCTTTACTTTCATGTAAAGTAAGTGCAAAAGCATTATGTTGTCACAAGGTAGCAGAATTCTAACTACACAGAAAAGTAATGTGAAAAAAAGAGAAAAAAAAAGGTGATTTCATGTGAAAGAACTAACATTAATTATTGAAGTAAAGGCTTGAGAGATGTCAGATTCCTCTGCAATGTAATTAAAAGTTCTCCAAAGAGCTATTCCAGCGTCTTCATTTCCATCAACTTCTTCTTTTGTACTTAAAATGAAAACAAATCCAATTCTATAAAAAAGAAAAAATAAAGTCACACATTTGAAACCAAAATCAACTTCACTCAAATTCTAATACTGACATAAAGAACAAGACATCTGTGTTAGAGTAATCTGTTCAGCACAGCAGGATGGAAACACCTCAGTGGCATTACCATGACTGTGTATGGCAACACTGAGCATACCAGCTATGAAATCTCCATATGATCACCTAGAATTAGGCCTAGGTTATCAACTGTGTTCTGATTTTGGATATGCTTTTTCTACCACTTAAAGCTAACATCAATTAAGATTTCCATGAGCCATTAGGGTTTACTTACAGACCTTTCTCTTCTTACCTGTCTGCAGGCTATGACAAGCTCTGAACAGCTTGAGTCTTTTGTTTTAATCTGAGTATCTTTTATTTTTTCTGAATGTCTTGATAAATTAAATGTAGATATACTGGATTCTCGAAGTCCTCTCATTAATATATGCTATTTTTATTAGCCCTTCTCTTAGCCTAGAAGTACAAGGCTCAATAGAATTATAGAATCAATCAGGTTGGAAGAGACCTCCGCAGTCATCCAGTCCAACCTATCACCCAGCCCTACCCAAGTGTCTCATCCAGTCTTTTCTTCAACACCTCCAGGGATGGTGACTCCACCACCTCCCTGGGCAGCCCATTCCAATGCCAATCACTCTCTCTGGCAACAACTTCCTCCTAACATCCAGCCTAGACCTCCTCTGCACATCTTGAGACTGTGTCCCCTTGTTCTGTTGCTGGTTGCCTGGCAGAAGAGATCAACCAGAAAATTCCCAGTCAAGGTGGTAATTCAACACTGTTTTTCCTGAGAAGAAACCTGGATTGACCAAGTCATCTTCACAGTGCAAAGTGTAGTACAGATTTGATATTCCACAACAGCAGGAGAAATTCAAATTTAACAGCTACCTGTATATTTTTTTTTTCAATCAAATTGAGCATCATAATTTTCATATATCTCACAGAAATGTCACTGAAAGTTTTGGTACATACTCCAGACAGCCCAGAAGTTCAAGATACTGCTGTGTTCCCTTTCTTCAGGGACCAAAAGCTTTGAGCAATGAGAGAATCTGGTTAAACAGACTGCAAATAGTGACAATGACTAAAGCGTAAAGTCCTTCAGAGGTTGAAGACTAAGGAGAGCTGAAAGTGAAGATATTTGAAGTTTTTCCCCTGCTGTGAACATACAAGGATGAGTCTTGTCTCTACTACACCACTAGAGAGGACTTTTGATCATTGCAGTCAGTTTTACATCTTAGCTAGCAGAGGAAAAGACCAAGAAAGATCCTTTCACTGAGTCTCAAGAGACAGAGCATATGTACATGCATAGCTAGAACATACAGGTTCCCAACAGAAGGAATATATGCCTGCATTCAGAGATGAAGTCCAGGAAGGTGAATCCTGACAGTCACCCAAAATTTTGTGAGTGCAAAGCCATCAGAACCAGTCTAAGGATTTCCAAGTCTTCTAAGCACCTAGTATCAACAAATTTTCTTAGTAGACACCCTCCCCTACATGCTCTTGCACGTTAACATCAAGCCTGCTGGTATAATGGGAGAGAAGAATGGAAGAAGATGATCAAAGCCAGATAATTTTATGAATCAGAAATGGAGAGTTTATGTTCAAGGATCAACTTCATGCAGTTTTCCAGAACATTCCTTGAATCACTCAGAATATCTGAGGCTTATGCTACTTATATCAGATCTGGAGGAAAAGCTGGTACCATTAGCTGTCAAGTCTCCCAAGACAAACCTGACAACCTGACAGTGCATGAAAAACTGCTCCATGACAAATCCCTATGGAAGCAGCTATTCATTTTCTCCTTTAGATTTACTTTTCAGCAAACCAGGGATGCCAGGGATCTCCAGCTGCCAAACTGCAACCAAAACCACTTAACAGTATGCTAACTGTCCAATGTAACTGCAGCCATCTAAGAAATACAACTGTGTAACTGCTGTCTGCTCCTGATTACACCTATGACAGCACTGGATCGTGCTGAAAGGTGGAAAATTATGTCAGCTATCAGAAAGAATGAGTTGTAAGACAGAACAAGGGAATCACAGTCCTTCTAAAGGAGTATCACAGAGAATGATGATTATGGGAGTGGAACACCTCCCTTATCAGGAAAGGCTGAGGGTCTGGGCCTCTTCAACTTGCAGAGAAGAAGACAGAGAGGTAATCTTATTAACATTTATAACCACGTGAAGGGCAAGAGTCAGGAGGACAGAACCAGGCTCTTCTCAGTGATATCCAATGATAGGACAAGGGGCAATGGGTGCAAGCTGCAGCACAGGAGGTTCCATGTGAACATAAGGAAGAACTGTTTCACTTTAGAAGGCAACAGAACACTGGAACAGGCTGCACAGAATGGTTGTGGAGTCTCCTCCTCTGGAGACATTAAAAACTCATCTGGATGCAATCCCCTCTGACCTGCTCTAGGTGATCTTGCTCTGGCAGGGGGGTTGGACTTGATGATCTTTTAAGGTCCCTTCCAACCTCTAATGCCCTGTGATTCTGTGAATCAAAGCTGGGTTCTGCTACACAAAACACTCTGCATCTTGCAAATATTTCCACAGTGTGTACAGCTCCACCATGGCCAGTACAAGAACATGAGGTATCCCTCAACCTCATGATAAGTGAGAGCTACTACAACAACAGACAACTGGCAATGCTGAGCTCACATTTCAGCAGAACTTCATATTTACTAGCAATAGTTCAGGGAGTTGATTTAGGAAGTTAGCTTCTCATTTGGCTAGCCACTTGACATTAGCTATTGTAAGACTATTAGAACAAAATCTGTTACATCAATGCAATTTAGATAGGTGATCAGTACACAATCAAATGTGCATCGGATCAAAAGACAGAGAAGAAAGAGAAATGCAGCAAGTTTTCTGAAGAGATAAAAAATTATTAATGTAGAATGACTCATCATGTTCTACATTTCATTGCTTCTCTATTTTTTTCACAACTTTCATTATTGTAAAGAGCTTCTCCTGAACTCCTGTGCCACCTGGGTGTTATAGGAGCAGTTAGAAAAGCATACACAACATTATAAACTTCGTGGCTTGTCCACATATTGAATAGAGCATAGATGGCTGTTGCTCCTATCTCAGGTAAGTTAGATTAAAGCTAAAAAAGCTCAGAGAAGGACAACTCAGAACACAAACCAAGCTTTGGAACAGCTTCCAGGCAAATAATAACCATTGACCTAGAGAAAGAAATTACTCTGGTCGAATACAGACTGCTTAGTCTCCCAATTGTAACAGCTTCAGAGATCAGTAAACGAAGCTATTTAAAGTCTGGCTCAAAACAAATGAGACAGTTCTTCATACAACATGCAACTCAACTATGAAAACTCCTGGAAAAGGATACTGTGGGTGACAAAACTATGAATTCAAGGGGAAAACAGGAAAGTTTATTGAACAGAAACACATTGAGGGTTGCTAAACATTTGGAAACTGTATCAGGGTCTGGAAAAGGCCAGGAAAACAGGCCAAGTCTTCCATCACTTTTTTTTTTTGTCATTGAACAATAAAATCCAAAGAAAAGCAAAACATTTATCAGAACTAGCAACATTTTAAAGTAAAATCAAACCCTGTAATTTAATGAGGAAACACAAAGCCATTTCACAAGAGGATTTTAAATATTTAACATTGAGTTCATCTTGCTGAACCTTGAATCTAGTTTCAACACTCCTCTCTTCTAGTGTAAGCTAAAAATGAACAGGCACTTCTGAGAGCAATTAATTTTCTCTTAAGGTAGGCATCCAAGATGAAGTAGATTCCTCCTCAGAAGTTTCTCTTACTGTCAAGCAACAACTAGTTCAGACTCAGACAAGTAATTTTTACAAAGGCAAAACCTGTCCAGGAAAAATCTCACTTTGGTCTTTAAGTATTTGTATAAAAATGAAATGATGTAAAGTAACCACAATTGAAAGAATTAGATTTTAAGGTACCTTTATATCATGTTTTACCTATAAAATATTTTGCTCAGAAGGCAACTTCATATGAGCATAGAGTGGGACTGAGAAGGAAATATTTTTGTCAGAATTTCACAGTTCATTTTCCATGCAGTCACATATATACACACACACATCCTTGTAAGCTATTTGCTTAAGAGGACTTACTATCTGAGTAAGCTTCATGTAAGTGGGTAACTAAAAGTGTCTTATTAGAATGTTGTTTCCAAGTATTTCATTTAAATTGAAAGGTTGAATTCAATCTGCTGCCATGCTGCAGTCATGCCAGCTTCAAAAAGTAAAGTACTGGCTTGAGAAAAGTATTATGTAGCATGAAGCTCACTTGCTTCTGCTTGCACCATGCTTTTTCTGCAAACAGGTTAAGGTAATTATGCATTTTGTACTATGATGATCTGATTTTGCTCAGTAAACTCTACTTTTATCTCACCTTTTTTTGTCTCAACTCCCAAGTTTTTGTGTGTTACTCTTTCCTCACTTCTGTGCTGGAGGAGCAGGCAGGTTAACCCTTGCATTAACCTGTTAAACTTACCTAAGTGGCACATTATGATGATAGAATAATTCTGCCAGTTTCATATAATCAGCTGTATCTTCTTGGACAGGATCAACAAAAAGCACCTAAGAAGAAAACACATTATACAGCCAACACTTATTTACTCTCAATGACTGGTGTTTTGGTTTTGCTTTTTCCCCAGACATAAAATCTAAGATAAGAACAGAGACTTCCAAAGGAGCTGTGCACCCCAACTGCTTTCAATTTCCTAGAGCATTCATTGTAAGAAAACATTAAGAGTATAAATGAAAATAACTTCAGAATTAATGAATTTGGAGCAAATATGGAAAACAGAATTTAACTGTTTAACTTCAAAGAAAGTGATATTGTTGTGGTAGGCCTGATAGGCACAAAATAGGCTTACACATGTCCTGCCTTGCCTAGGCATGTTTTTCTGTTCCACCAGAGAGGCAAGTGCGGGGAAACAGACACAAAGTACCTGGAGCCATAGAGTCTGGCCTGCTCAGGGTCCTGTGGTGTAAGGTACACACACTTAGCTTGTGCCTGCCTAATGCAAGGCCTGTGCTTTTCCCAAATTAGGGAAAAACGAGCCTGTGGCTTTGCCTAATATGGTAAGGTTTGGCTAACTGCCATCCTGGTTGGCTATTCTTGTGTCCAAAGGGCAATTAATCTCGGCCCACATTGATAAAAGGAGATAGGCAGGTGAACAATCTGCTTTTGCTTTGCTGCTTTGCTTCCCTGCTCTTTGCTGTGCTCTCTCTGCTGTGCCCAGCCATGCTGCTACTGCACACTGCCTTATTGCTTGCCTGGTAAACTCCACTGCCGTGAGTTACCAGGAGCAGACCCTGGATGCTTGCATGCGATCGGCCTGTGTGGCCAGCGTGACATCGTGCTGAGACTGCATGACATCCTGCCTCTGCACCTGAAGGTCCTGCCTAGAATGCCTGGACATACACACAGATCATCCAGAAGAAGCCAGGAGACAAGGTCAGAGATTGTCTGCGTCCTGTCCCCAGAGGCCGGGAAGATTCAAGCTTCAGCGTCCAACAAGACAGAGTCCCCTGAAAGCGTTTGGGCACTGTCTGGACTGTGGCTAAGCCCCAAGAGTGGGTAATAATAATTTGTGAGTAAATTCTTAATATGCATCTTTGTAATTCTCTACTGCCTTCTGCCATAGAGCAGAAAGAGCTTGAGCCCATCTAATGGGCAAGCGGCATTTGACTGCAAATGGCGTTTGACTGTGGAACCTTCTCTTCCAGTTCAATTAACGTTTCTATATTTTGCTGGTTATTACTATATCTAGATATCACCCATAGAATGTCTCCATGACCGTGTAAGAACCGAAATATTATTAAAATTACTGGTTGGGGGTGGCAGAGTTCTGAGTACCAAAATCAACAAACAATATTAATTTTGGAAAATGTCATCTCGCATCACAGAATCACAGAATCACAGAATCACAGAATCACAGAATCACAGAATCACAGAATCACAGAATCACAGAATCACAGAATCACAGAATCACAGAATCACAGAATCACAGAATCACAGAATCACAGAATCACAGAATCACAGAATCACA
>WAAF01014482.1:0-26345 GCA_013400475.1 Tricholaema leucomelas | reverse complement strand
AACCTGGTTGATTCTATTCTATTCTAAGGGTCCAGGGAGACTTTACTGTGGCCTTTTGGTACTTAGAGGGACCTATAAAAGTAAGACAGACTTTTTAACTGGGCCTGATGTGACAGGACAAGGGGTGATGGTTTGAAACTAAAAGAAGGGAAATTTAGACTATTCTAAGGAAGAAAGTTTTTGCACTGAGGATGGTGAAACATTGGCCTAGGTTACCCAGCAAAGTGGCAGAAGCCCAATCCTTGGAAACATTCCAGGTGAGGCTGGATGGGGTTCTGAGCAACCTGATCTAGTTGAAGTTGTCCCTGCTCATTGCTGGGGATGTTGGCCCAGGTCATAGAATCATAGAATCAGCCAGGTTGGAAGAGACCTCCAAGATATCCAATCCAACCTATAAAGGTCCCTCACAACCTAAGCCATTTAGGATTCTACAATTCTATGAAGTCTGACTGAAGTGACAAGACACATACTGGGACTAATAGTACAGTAGTTTCTTTTCTCCTTTACCCTGGAACTCTTGAACCATGTACATATCTGACTTGCAGGAGGACCTGCTCCACTGTTTTCCCAAGGACTGAATGAAAGTTGACCAGATTTAAGTTTCTTGGACCCTTTTATTTGCTCATTTTTAAGCTGAATGTGACGTTTAGTTTTGTCCATCAGGAAACTCCTGGAGCTGGCAGCCGTTCAAAACACATCACAATGACCTCTACCAGAAAGCTCATCCTCCTTGAATGTGTTACCTGCTGAGTCATGGATTTGTACCTGCTTAGTTTACTGTCACAGTAACTTAATCCTAACTTAATCCTATCTTAATCCTTCTCTACTCCAGGTGGTATCTCTCTTCCGCTTCTACAAGGCAGGTGTATCTGAGAAGTCTGAGAGGAGAACTTGCCAGCTTGTACAGAGACAGGGAGGGCACTGTGAGACTCTGTTACTGCCATATAAATAGTCCTACCCAGTTCTGTGGCCATGAAGAAAGCATCTGCCTCTGGGACCCTTTCCTGGAGCAGTGTCAATCAGAGAGACTCACTTTTTGGGGTGGCTTTTGCTTGCAATGTCATCATCCTTAGAACAATTAAGGAGTAGCTGATGGCAATATCAGCTGTTTTCTCAGTCTGTTGTGCAAAGCTGCATGCTCCATAGATACTAATCTTTCCCACAGATGTAAGGGAGTCACCAGAGCTGGGTTTGTAGATATCCCCACCACCAAGCCAGCCAGCACTCATATTGCTGACTGGGGGACAAGGGGAAGGGTAACCACTTCAGCACTGCTGCAGGTCAGAGTCCCATCCCTCAGTTGATGGGTGGGCAGAGGCCAATGGGATGAAATTTGACAAGGCCAAGTGCAGGGTTCTGCACTTTGGCCACAACAACCCCAAGCAACGCTACAGGCTGGGGACAGAGTGGCTGGAGAGCAGCCAGGAGGAAAGAGACCTGGGGGTACTGGTGGATAGTAGGCTGAAGATGAGCCAGCAGTGTGCCCAGGTGGGCAGGAGGGCCAATGGCATCCTGGCCTGGCTCAGGAACAGTGTGGCCAGTAGGACAAGGGAGGTTATTCTGCCCCTGTACTCAGCACTGGTCAGGACACACCTTGAGTGCTGTGTCCAGTTCTGGGCTCCTCAATTCGAGAGAGACGTTGAGGTGCTGGAACATGTCCAGAGAAGGGCAACAAAGCTGGTGAGGGGCCTGGAACACAAACCCTATGAGGAGAGGCTGAAGGAGCTGGGGGTGTGCAGCCTGCAGAAGAGGAGGCTCAGAGCAGACCTCATTGCTGTCTACAACTACCTGAAGGGAGGCTGTAGCCAGGTGGGGTTGGTCTCTTCTCCCAGGCAACCAGCAACAGGACAAGGGGACACAGCCTCAAGTTGTGCTGGGGGAAGTATAGGCTGGATGTTAGGAGGAAGTTCTTCACAGAGAGAGTGATTGGCATTGGAATGGGCTGCCCAGGGAGGTGGTGGAGTCACCGTCCCTGGGGGTGTTCAGGGAAAGCCTGGATGAGGCACTTAGTGCCATGGTCTGGTTGACTGGATAGGGCTGGGTGCTAGGTTGGACTGGATGATCTTGGAGGTCTCTTCCAACCTGATTGATTCTATTCTATTCAGTTACTGTTCACTCCATTCTTCAGGACTGAAACCAAATCTATAACCACCATACACTGTTCGGAAAGCTGAGCTGGAAGAGCAGAAGAAGGAGTGTGGCTGTAGCCCATCCTGTTTGCCCTCTGCTCAGGATCAGATTCCTACTTTGGTGTAACTCAGCCTTTTCTCCTGACATATCTTTTATCCCAAAGCATCAACTGGCTCCATATCGTCACAGAGAAGAATGTTAGCAACTGCAGCCATGTCTGGAGCTCTTGGGCTCCACTGATATGGGACAATACTGACAACAGCCTGAAAATATTGTTTTCCTGTTCTTTTCACAGTGCTGAACTCCTCTTCTAACCCCAGTCCCAGTGCTCCTGCTGTAAATTCATCCCTCTCCTGCTGGGGCTCTGGTCTGAATTCAAAGTGAAATCTGCCCTTCATTTCTCTGCCTACCCACATGCCAGTCTCCCTACCCACATGTCAGTCTCCCTCTCCTCCCTCTGCTTCCCATAATTTACCTTCTCCTGTTTCATTGACACAGATGGGATTTTATGTTTAAACAACGTTCAACCATGTACCAGTTCCCCCTGATAAGTAAACTCCACCCCAGAATGACTCAGCTCCATGGCATGTAGGTAATTTCTCCTGCTCACTCCCATGGCATTCTTCTTCAGTGCCTGCACTTAGGCGATTCCCATTGTAACTGATCTATGTGCCTTAGGTGTCTTAATCCTAGGATGTTTGTGTGTGCCTTAGGTAGCTGCATGGTCTATTTGCACTGCACTTAACCTGCAAAGATGCAAGGGACAGATTTTAAGACACCCTCATAGCACATCTGCCATGAAAATCTGAGGCCTTGAGCAACCTGCTCTAGTGGGAGGTGTCCCTGCCTATGGCAGGGGGTTGGAGCTGGATGATCCTTGAGGTCCCTTCCAACCTAAACCATTCTATGATTCTATGATTCTAAAACCTCTTGTTACCTTCATGAAATTCAAAGAGGCTCTGTGTTCAGGAAAGTATTGCCCAAGAGAGGTTGAACACCTGCCAGCAGGTCCATGTTTGTGCTGCTCTGAGTGTAGGATGTGTGCTCAGTGTGACCTTTCTCCATAGAATTAGAGAACTGCCAAGGTTGGAAGAGACTTTTGATAACATCAAGGCCAAACACTTGCCTAGAGCTCCCAATCCCACCACTACTGCTAAGCTGCTACCACTAAACCATGTTCCTGAACACCACATCCACATGTCTTTTTAATACCTCCAGGGATGGTGACTCCACCACCTCCCTGGGCAGCCTGTTCCAGTGCCTGCTGACCCTTTCTGTGAAGAAGTTTTTGCTAATATGCAGCCTGAACTTCCCCTGACATAAGTTTAGGCTCTTTCCTCTGATCCTGTCACTTGTTGAATTGAGAGGAGACCAACCCTCACCTCACTCAAAGCTCCTTTGAGGTAGTTATAGAGGGCAACGAGGTCACCTTTCAACCTCATCTTCTGAAGACTAAACAACCCCAGCTCCTTCAGTTATTTCTCATAAGACATGTGTTTGAGGCCCTTCACCAGTTCTTGCTCTTCTCTGGACACACTCCAGTGCCACACAACTCACTCCAACCCACACAACAGCCTTAAAGAGCTCCTCTTTGTCCGTGTGAGGACCCTGGCTACTACACATGGATCACTGGAGCCTGACTGACAGCCAAGGCTGGGCTGGATGCTCAGCAAATATAGACCTATCTGCTGGCTTTCATCTAACAGAGAGATAGTATCTGAGTATTCCTTCGTCTCTGTCCCACTCATCTCTACCTGTCCATTTAAGCTGACAATACACAGAGTTGCAGAATCATGGAATCACAGAGTGGGTTAGGTTGGAAGGGACCCTAGAGATTATCTACTCCAACCCTCCTGCCATGGGCAAGGACACCTCTCAACTAGCCCAGGCTGCTCAAGGCCTCATTCAACCTCGTCTTAAATGCTTCCCAACAGAGTCCATCCACAACCTCTTTAAGCAACCTGTTCCAGAGTCTCAACACCCTCGTACTGAGGAATTTCTTCCTAAGGTCCAGTCTAAACCTACTCTCCCTCAGTTTAGAAGAGTTACCCCTTGTCCTATTTCTAGACACCCTTGTGATAAGTCCCTCTTCATCCTTCCTTTAGGTTCCTTTCAGGAATTGAAAGGCAGCTATTAGAGGCCCCAGAGTCTTCTCTTATCCAGGCTGAACAGCCCCAGCTTATTCAACCTATCCTGATAGTAGAGATGTTTCAGCCCTCAGATCATCTTTGTGGCCCTTTTCTGGACTCACTCCAGCAGTTCTACATCCTTGCTTTGATGGGGACATCAGAACTGGATGCAGTATTTGAGAAGGGGTTTGTAGGTCTGTAGTAGGGATCAGATAGGTTGGGGGAGAAGGAGTGGTGGGTTGGATTGTTGGTGATGTTGTAGGAACTTAGATGACCCTTTTCTTCTCCCTTTTCCCATTAAAGTCCATTCTCCAGAACCTCTCTGTACCTGCATGGGATGGGGAGGGAGGGCAAGAGACACCAGGAAATGCCACCAATGAGCTGCCAAAGCAGTGCTGAGCCCCACACCAAGCCCCAGGATCACCAAGCTATGTTCAGCCCTCACTCAATGCTAGCACTGCCCCACTTATGGAGGGTGAGATCATCAAGTCCAATCCTTTACCCATCACTGCCATCTCACCACCAAACCATGTCTCTCAGCACCACATCTACTTGGCTTACACATCTGTCCAGGGATGGAGACTCCACCATAGAATCATAGAATCAACCAGATTGGAAGATACGTCCAGGATCATCCAGTCCAACCTAGCACCCAGCCCTAGCCAGTCAATTAGAACATGGCACTAAGTGCCTCAGCCAGGCTTTGCTTCAACACCTCCAGGGATGGTGACTCCACCACCTCCCTGGGCAGCCCATTCCAATGCCAATCACTCTCTCTGACAACAACTTTCTCCTAACATCCAGCCTAGACCTCCCCTGGCACAACTTGAGGCTGTGTCCTCTTGTCCTGTTGCTGGTTGCCTGGCAGAAGAGACCAACCCCACCTGGCTACAGCCTCCCTTCAGGTAGTTGTAGACAGCAATGAGGTCACCCCTGAGCCTCCTCTTCTCCAGGCTGCACACCCCCAGCTCCCTCAGCCTCTCCTCATAGGGTTTGTGTTCCAGGCCCCTCACCAGCTTTGTTGCCCTTCTCCAGACACCTTCCAGCACCTCAACATCTCTCTTGAGTTGAGGAGCCCAGAACTGGACACAGCACTCAAGGTGTGGCCAGATCAGTGTTGAGTACAGGGGAGGAATAACCTCCCTCGTCCTCTTGGCCACACTGTTCCTGATCCAGGCCAGGATGCCATTCGACCAATTCCTAGGCAGCCTGTTTCAGGCCCTGACAATCCTTCCAGTGAGGAAATTGTTCCTCATGTCCAAGATGTTCATGTCAGCATATCATAAAATCTCAAAGCTCGTGTCAACATGTCATAAACACATCAAGCTTCATGTCAACATGTCATGAACTTTGATGATTCCTCTGTTGTTGCTTCTGAGCTGTTGCACCTCTGACACGAGTGGCTGAGATGAGTTGCACTAACACCATGAGGAGCACTGCCAACACAGAGAGGCATCACTACAGAGACAGCTGCAGCTTTTTTTCCCCTAACATGTGTTCCTCCTCTTCCCATAACTGGAGGCAGTTTGTGTCAGGAGAGCCAAGCAGAGTGTCCCATTAAAGTCATCATTCACTCCACAGATCTGCCGGGTTTGCGTCAGGATTGCGAAGGCGAACCCAAGGCAGTTACAGCTCTACAGAGCAATAGTGTGCTGATAAAAGGGAAGAGGGAGGAGGATGACATTCCCCACGGCTAGGTGGGCTGACAGCACAACAAAAATTAGTACACTGAGTGCTCTGTTCAGATGAGTGCACTGAGTCTTTGTGCTGCAAAGTCTGCAAGCCTTATCAGCTGAACAGGGTCTTCCTACCTCCTCGAGAGATGCACTGAGCCAGGTCACACTCCTCAAGTGTCATCCCCATCCCAGGTTTGCTTCTGCTTTGCAGTAGAGTGTTGCAACCCCTGGCAAACCATTCTTTTACTTCTTCTCACCCTTTTGGCCTCTCATTAAGAAGAACTGGCCATGAATCATAGAATCATAGAATCAAGCAGGGTTGGAAGGGACTATGAGGATCATACAGATCCAACCCCCCTGCCATGGCCAGGGACACCCTACCCTAGAGCAGGCTGGCCAGAGCCTCATCCAGCCTGGCCTCAACCATCTCCCTGGGCAACCCAGTCCAGGCTCTCACCACTCTCATGCTCAACAACTTCCTCCTCACATCCAGTCTAAACCTACCCACCTCCAGCTTCACTCCCTTCACTCAGTGCTTACAGACATCTGACAGGTGGCAAGTCAGCAAGATGGAGCCCAGTCACAGGTGGTGCCCAAAGGACAAGGGGCATGAGGCACAAACAGGACCTTTGGAAGTTGTATTTAAACATAAAGAAGAGCTTCTTTGCTGTGAGAGTGACAAAGCACTGGAACAGGCTGCCCAGAGAGGTTGTGGAGTCTACCATTCTGGGAAGATTCCAAACCCATATGAATGTGATCCTGTTCAACCTGCTCTGGGTGACCCTGCTTTAGCAGGAGGGTTGGACTAAATGATCTCCAGAGGTCCCTTCTATCCTGCATCACAGTTCCATGATTCCATGTCTGGCATGGTTACTTCCACACACATTTAACAAACTGAGCCTGAGCTTTGGGGTCAAATTGGCAAATCTTGTGTTCAGTTTGTACCTCACAAGTCCATCTAGAGAGCAGGAATGCCACGCTGGTGCCACCAATCCATACTCCCAGCTCTTGAATTGCCATTATAAAACACTGGCAGGTCTTCCTCAGTGTCTTTTGAGAGCAGAGGAGTCTGAATACACAGGGTTTGAGATGGTTTGAAATACAAATCCATTGAGGAGCTAAAACTGAGTCTGCAGCGCTACTGGAGAAGATATGATCAAGCACTTGGGAAACGATGGCATCTGCTGACACTTGACTCCTTGCCTAGACTGCTGCAGGGCTCTGAGGGAGATCCATGGAGGCAGTGTGCTATTTGCCTGGCAGAAGCATAACATCAGTGACTATTTGCTTTACTTTTGTGCAAACTGAGTGCAGGTTCTTGCTCTGAACCTCAATTCTAGTCTCTTTTACCATCCACCTTGCACACAGTACAGACCCATTTCCTGCCTCATGCATTAGCAAAGAGATACTAAGATGAGGCTGTGCTTTATGACTAGGCACAAAGAAATACCAAGGCCCTTGGGCTCAGATTTCTCCATCTGGTGGCTCACAGCCCATTCCAGCAAACAGGCAGGTCACTGCAGTGCTTGGTGACAATGCTTGGCAGAAGAATACAATGTTAAATCACACCCTTAGCTTCCTGCAGCCACTGGCACAAAGCTAATTCCCCTGTGCCAGGGCAGCCCAGCAGCTCCATTAGCCAGGCTTGAAACTTTGTCCTCAAATCCTCAATTTCTCCCATTCCTGGGAAATGTGAAGCATCTCAGATGTGAAGCAGCACCAGGGTTTGCCTGCTGGCCCACAGTATAGGGATATTACTGCTCCATCCCATGGGAAGAGGCAAGAGAGAAGTCATTTAGGTTGGTGAGTTTGCTGCACCATGTCCACTCCCTTGCTCACTGCTTTGCTCTTCTGATTACCCAGGCTTTAGTAGCTCTCCAGAAACCTCTCCAGCCAAAAGGCCTAGCATGTCCCACACCTTTTAAAAGGGCAGTCTGAGAAACACTGAACTCTCCTGCTTCCCAAGCTACTTCCATGAAGCCTTTTCAGTCATCTGATGAATGGGGACAGGTCACAACCACACATGGCAGATCTGCTGTGCTTCTCCAGCTCCAGCTCAGCAGACTAGATTGCATTCTAGTCATCTGAACATTGATCATCACTCTGCCAGATTAACAGACAAGGCCAGGCCAGGGTGGACATGGTCCTCATCGACATCCCACAACAGGAGAGCCCAGTTTATCCTTTTGGCTCCATGTCAGACCACAGCTGTCCCTTGCAAAGGACACAGTCTCAAGGGGGACATCTAGGCTGGATGTTAGGAGGAAGTTCTTCACAGAGAGAGTGATTGGCATTGGAATGGGCTGCCCAGGGAGGTGGTGGAGTCACCATCCCTGGAGCTGTTCAAGAAAAGCCTGGATGAGGCACTTAATGCCATGGTCTAGTTGACTGGCTAGGGCTGGGTGCTAGGTTGGACTGGATGAGCTTGGGGGTCTCTTCCAACCTGGTTGATTCTATGATAATTCTGTGATTCTATGTTTTAAACACACACCCATGTCTGGAGCACGGTTTGATAACAATGTTTTCAATCCTCCTGCCATTTATATGATGCTCACCCAGAAGATTGCATGTATCTTTCCACAGAGCCATGGTGACCTGTCTCCACCCATCACTTTTTTGTGGTCTTCCTTGGTTGTGTGACCAACATGAGAAAAGAGAACTCATACAGAAAGACTTCTGCTCTCTGCTAGCATGAATTGCTCTTTGTGTTTGCTTTTGGATGTTTTCTTCAACCATGATGGTGGAGTCACCATCCCTGGAGGTGGTTGAGAAAAGATTGGATGAGGCACTTAGTGCCATGGTCTAGTTAACAGGGCTGGGTGATAGGCCTCGAATACAGCCCTGTGAGAAGAGAATGAGGGAGCTGGGGGTGTGAAGCCTGGAGAAGAGGAGGCTCAGAGGTGACCACATTGCTGTCTACAACTACCTGAAGGGAGGCTGTAGCCAGGTGGGGTTGGTCTCTTCTGCCAGGCAAGCAGCAACAGAACAAGGGGACACAGTCTCAAGTAGTGCCAGGGGAGGTCTAGGCTGGACGTTAAGAGGAAGTTGTTGGCAGAGAGAGTGATTGGCATTGGAATGGGCTGCCCAGGGAGGTGGTGGAGCCACCATCTCTGAAGGTGTTGAAGCAAAGCCTGGATGGGGCACTTAGTGCCATGGTCTAGTCAATTGGCCAGGGCTGGGTGCTGGGTTGGCCTGGATGATCTTGGAGGTCTCTTTCAACCTCAAAGATCCTATGATCTATGAAATGTGGACCCAGTCTCAGTGACCAATGAGTTCTTTTCATTTGCACCTACTCTTAGACTAGGAAGATCACCTTTTAAATATATCCAGGAGGAAAACTCTGCTGACTGCCTCAGTTTGAAGCTTCTTTCAAGTCGCTCGGACCCACTGACTTCCACTCAAACAAAGGTTTCATTTAACAATGCTTTTCAGTATGTTCTGCAGCTCTCAAGAGGATGTAAGTGTATAATGAAAGCCCTGACTAAACAAAAGTTTATTTTTAATGGAAATATCTACAGAAATCATCAAGAAGGATGTTCCTTCAAACGTCACTGCCCTTGCCAAAAATATAGCTCGGCTGGTATTGTGTGATGGTCTCACAGAGAGCTCTGCCTTTGAGGACAAACAATGCACTTCACTGACATTCCAGGCTGCAGGACAGATGTTTACACAGGAACATTTAGCTGCTGTTGAAGAGAAAAATGGAAGGTTCTGGGAACTCATGACCTTTCAGACATGTTGGAACTTCGAATCGTGGAATCGTGGAGTCACAGAAGGGTTTGTGTTGGAATGGACCTTAAAGATGCTCTAATTCCAACAGAGATGACTTCCACTAGACCAGATTGCTCAAGACCTTGTACAACCTGGTCTTGAAGATTTCAGGGAGAAGGTATCCACAACTTTTTGGACAACCTACTTCAGTGTCTCACCATCCTCACCGTAAAGAATTTCTTCCTAAATCCACCCTCCTCAAGTTTAAAGCCATTGTCCCTCATCCTGTCTCTACAAACCTCTGTAAAAAGTCCCCTCCTAGCTTTCTTGTAGACCCCCTTCAAGTACTAGAAGGCCTCTGTAAGGTCTCCCCAGAACCTTCTCTTCTGAACAGCCCTAACTCTTGCAGCCTGTCTCTACAATGGAGGTGCTCCAGCCCCGTGATCACCTTTATGGTCCTCCTCCACACCAGCTTCAGGAGTGTGATGTCCTTCTTGTGTTGGAGGTACTAGAATTGGACACAGCATCCCAGGTGGCATCTCATGGGAGCAGAGGAAGAGAATCATCTCCCTCACCCTGCTGATCACACCCCTTTTGATTCAGCCCAGGAAATGGTTGCCTTCTGGGCTGCAAGAGCACATACTCATAATAAGATAGGATATCTCACTTCCTATGCTCTTGTTGTGGATGGCCTGATTAGGCCAAAATAAGCCTGAACATATCCTGGATTGCCCAGACATGTTTTTCTGCTCTCCCTCTCTCTATTTTAGAGAGAAGTAACTGCAGGAAAGAGGACAAAGAGCCTGGAGCCATTGAGTCTAAGGAGTCTGGCTTGTCCAGACTTGTTTTGCTCCTGTTTACATCCTGTTGTTAAACAAGCTACATACCCTTGGCTTCTGCCTGCCTCGTGCAAGGCCTATGTTTTCCCAAATTTGAGTAAAGTTAGCCTATGGTTTCACCTAATATGGTTAAGTTTGGCTAACTGCCATTCTGATTGGCTATTCTGTGTCCAAAGGCCCATTAGTCCTGGGCTGTATTGATAAAAAGAGATGAGCAGGTAACACAACATGCTCTGCCTTTGTATGTGTGCTTGCTTGCTCGCTTGCTTGCTGCTGCCACCGCCACCATCAACCGCCTTAATGTGCTCGCTCCTTCTGGCAGTGTTACTGCCTCATTGCATCCTGCCATGCTTTATAGCATTATGCCTTGCTAAGCTCTAAGTTAGCTCTGATGAATAATAAGCCCTGTGCTTTGAATCATAGAATAGAATCATAGAACCAATCAGGTTGGGAGAGACCTCCAAGATCATCCAGTCTAACCTAGCACCCAGCCCTATCCAATCAACCAGATTGTGCAGGGCTAGGGGATTTACCACCCAAACTCTTCAGATGATCTTGGAGGTCTCTTTCAACATGGTTGATTCTATGATACTGTGATGCTATGGTTCTGTGATGGATGAGATTTGTGGGCTTTGAAAATGTAAGAGTAGCACTTAGTATTCAAAGTTTGATACCATAAATGTTTTGTTTGGCTATGAAAGCCACAGGATGTCACTTATGTGCTCAGATGGAGGATCACGACCTTTAAACCAAATGTCCAATGCAAGTGTATGGTTACCTAGCTACAAATGGCAGCACAGAATATCTTGGTCCACATGGTTGGAGTTTTCTCTCTGTAGACCATGACACACAGGCTTCACACCAGCCTTGCATCAAAACATGTGCTGAACAAGCTTCAAAGTTCTGACCTAACCAGGAGAATCAAAACTCCTGAACCAACAGCCTTTTGTCTTAGGATGCACTGTGACAGAAGGCATTAGCTTACCCCCTGTAGAAGGATCTGAAAAACAACCCTTTTTGCAGTGATTAATTTCCTTTGCTCAGGATAACTTTCAGTGCCACAAATATTCTGGAAATACCAAAAGTTCCTTGCCTGATTTCAATGATGTTTCTAATTTGGGCTTATATAGACAGTCCTAAATGACAGGGTGTTACTCAACCACAAGCAGATGATTTACGAGCAGATGCAAGGATCTAGCTCTCAGAGGTTNCTAGATCCTATGTTATCATCTGTATAATTCTTTCCATGACCATTGCCACAGAACCTGATTATTATTAAAATTAGTGTGGGGGGGTGTGGGGGGGTGGGGGGGGTGAGACTCCTGAAGATCAAAAGTAATTAACTATATTAATCTTGGAAAAACTACCATCTTGCAATCAATTAATTACCTTTCCATTACAGCTCTACCAGAATTCTGCATGAATATGTTCACTACTTCAGCTTCATAGAATCAACCAGGTTGGAAGAGACCTCCTAGATCATCCAGTCCAACCTGTCAGGCAGACTCTTATAGAATTTTGTTAGTGGACTACTTGCTAGTGGACCACTTGTAGACACAGCAAGACTCTTGGAGTGAGAACCCCCTGTAAGGGTTCTCCAATGGGCCTGGTGTTTCCAGCAGTCCCATTGTGCTGGGCTAGGGGATTTACCACCCAAACTTTTCAGATGATCTTGGAGGTCTCTTCCAGCCTGGTTAATTGATTCTATGATTCTATGATATCATGATTCTATGATTCTATGATGGATGAGATTTGTGGGCTTTGAAAATGTAAGGGTAGTGCTTTTGCTTGCAAGCACCTCAGTATTCAAAGTTTGATACCATAAATGTTTTGTTTGGCTATGAAAGCCACAGGATGTCACTTAGGTGCTCAGATGGAGGATCACAACCTTTAAGACAAGTGTCCAAGATCATCCAGTCCAACCTATCAGGCTGACTCTAATAGCACTTTGTTAGTGGACTACTTGTTAGAGGACCACTTGTATACACAGCCNAAGGCCAATGTTTTCCCAAATTTGAGTAAAGTTAGCCTATGGTTTCACCTAATATGGTTAAGTTTGGCTAACTGCCATTCTGATTGGCTATTCTGTGTCCAAAGGCCCATTAGTCCTGGGCTGTATTGATAAAAAGAGATGAGCAGGTAACACAACATGCTCTGCCTTTGTATGTGTGCTTGCTTGCTCGCTTGCTTGCTGCTGCCACCGCCACCATCAACCGCCTTAATGTGCTCGCTCCTTCTGGCAGTGTTACTGCCTCATTGCATCCTGCCATGCTTTATAGCATTATGCCTTGCTAAGCTCTAAGTTAGCTCTGATGAATAATAAGCCCTGTGCTTTGAATCATAGAATAGAATCATAGAACCAATCAGGTTGGGAGAGACCTCCAAGATCATCCAGTCTAACCTAGCACCCAGCCCTATCCAATCAACCAGACCATGGCAATAAGATCATCCAGTCCAACCTATCACCCAGCCCTATCCAATCAACTGGATCATGGCACTAAGACCATCCAGTCCAACCTATCACCCAGCCCTGTCCAATCAACTAAACCATGGCACTAAGATCATCCAGTCCAACCTATCACCCAGCCCTATCCAATCAACTAAACCATGGCACTAAGATCATCCAGTCCAACCTATCACCCAGCCCTATCCAATCAACTAAACCATGGCACTAAGTGCCTCAGCTAGTCTTTCCTTGGACACCTTCAGGGACAGTGACTCAAGACTGCTTTAAGTTTACCAGGTACAGGCACAATTCCCTCCTCACAATAGGCCTCCATAAACAGTGTGACATCCATGCCAAGACTGCACATCTGCCAAGGCATCCTGCCTACACCTGCCAAGATGAGAAGCCCTGGAAGGGAACACAGGCCACTCAGAAGATCGGNAGCCCTGTGCTTTGAATCATAGAATAGAATCATAGAACCAATCAGGTTGGGAGAGACCTCCAAGATCATCCAGTCTAACCTAGCACCCAGCCCTATCCAATCAACCAGATTGTGCAGGGCTAGGGGATTTACCACCCAAACTCTTCAGATGATCTTGGAGGTCTCTTCCAACATAGTTGATTCTACGATACTGTGATGCTATGGTTCTGTGATGGATGAGATTTGTGGGCTTTGAAAATGTAAGAGTAGCACTTNCCTTCAGGGACAGTGACTCAAGACTGCTTTAAGTTTACCAGGTACAGGCACAATTCCCTCCTCACAATAGGCCTCCATAAACAGTGTGACATCCATGCCAAGACTGCACATCTGCCAAGGCATCCTGCCTACACCTGCCAAGATGAGAAGCCCTGGAAGGGAACACAGGCCACTCAGAGGAATCAAGATCAGGTCAGAGATCATTTGCCTCCTTTCTCCAACATCCCTGTAAAGCCTGGGAAGAATTATAAGCCTCAGCAGCTGACAAAACACCAACAGAACCCACTGCAAGTGTTTGGGTACTGTCCGAAGCTGTAGCTAGCCTTGTGAGTCAGGAAATAATTTTTGTGAGTAAATATACTTAAAGCCTGCTTAGCAGAACTCTGTAATTGAATCTGACTGAACCCTGGCCTTCTGCCATAAACAGAAAGGATCTCCTCCAGTCAATCTAGTGGACAAGTGGTACAATTGACAGCAAGAGCCTTCTTTTCCAGTTCATTTGAGTTTAATGTTTGTATTTTTGCTAGTTATTTATTTAACATTCTAGATCCTATGTTATCATCTGTATAATTCTTTCCATGACCATTGCCACAGAACCTGATTATTATTAAAATTAGTGTGGGGGGGTGTGGGGGGGTGGGGGGGGTGAGACTCCTGAAGATCAAAAGTAATTAACTATATTAATCTTGGAAAAACTACCATCTTGCAATCAATTAATTACCTTTCCATTACAGCTCTACCAGAATTCTGCATGAATATGTTCACTACTTCAGCTTCATAGAATCAACCAGGTTGGAAGAGACCTCCTAGATCATCCAGTCCAACCTGTCAGGCAGACTCTTATAGAATTTTGTTAGTGGACTACTTGCTAGTGGACCACTTGTAGACACAGCAAGACTCTTGGAGTGAGAACCCCCTGTAAGGGTTCTCCAATGGGCCTGGTGTTTCCAGCAGTCCCATTGTGCTGGGCTAGGGGATTTACCACCCAAACTTTTCAGATGATCTTGGAGGTCTCTTCCAGCCTGGTTAATTGATTCTATGATTCTATGATATCATGATTCTATGATTCTATGATGGATGAGATTTGTGGGCTTTGAAAATGTAAGGGTAGTGCTTTTGCTTGCAAGCACCTCAGTATTCAAAGTTTGATACCATAAATGTTTTGTTTGGCTATGAAAGCCACAGGATGTCACTTAGGTGCTCAGATGGAGGATCACAACCTTTAAGACAAGTGTCCAAGATCATCCAGTCCAACCTATCAGGCTGACTCTAATAGCACTTTGTTAGTGGACTACTTGTTAGAGGACCACTTGTATACACAGCCAGACTCTTGGAGTGAGAACCCCCTGTAAGGGTTCTCCAATGGGCCTGGTGTTTCCAGCAGTCCCATTGTGCAGGGCCAGAGGATTTACCACCCAAACTCTTCAGATGATCTTGGAGGTCTCTTCCAACATAGTTGATTCTACGATACTGTGATGCTATGGTTCTGTGATGGATGAGATTTGTGGGCTTTGAAAATGTAAGAGTAGCACTTAGTATTCAAAGTTTGATACCATAAATGTTTTGTTTGGCTATGAAAGCCACAGGATGTCACTTATGTGCTCAGATGGAGAATCACAACCTTTAAACCAAATGTCCAATGCAAGTGTATGGTTACCTAGCTACAAATGGCAGCACAGAATATCTTGGTCCACATGGTTGGAGTTTTCTCTCTGTAGACCATGACACACAGGCTTCACACCAGCCTTGCATCAAAACATGTGCTGAACAAGCTTCAAAGTTCTGACCTAACCAGGAGAATCAAAACTCCTGAACCAACAGCCTTTTGTCTTAGGATGCACTGTGACAGAAGGCATTAGCTTACCCCCTGTAGAAGGATCTGAAAAACAACCCTTTTTGCAGTGATTAATTTCCTTTGCTCAGGATAACTTTCAGTGCCACAAATATTCTGGAAATACCAAAAGTTCCTTGCCTGATTTCAATGATGTTTCTAATTTGGGCTTATATAGACAGTCCTAAATGACAGGGTGTTACTCAACCACAAGCAGATGATTTACGAGCAGATGCAAGGATCTAGCTCTCAGAGGTTTCCTCTCTGTCCAGCCTGGCTGGTGAGCTCGAGATATCCTACAGGATGCTGGTAGATCAAGTGCTTCCTGTGTGGCCAGAATCAAAACATGCCCCAGAAACAGTTTTTGAGAGACCATTCAGTCTAGTTGTTTCAATCTTGCCAAAACAGTAGATGAGTTAATTGTTTTCTACAAGTGATGGGGATTCAGCTGCTCAAACTCCTCCACAGAGCAAGGGTTGAGTGTTTGTGAGATGTGGCAGACTTCAAATGTTGCTCAGCACAGGCTCATGTTGCCCAGTGATGGAGGAGGAGTACTTTTTCCTATGTGTTCTCCCCCAAATTCTGTGGTTTTCAACCCTGTTGACCTCCCCAGAAAAACAGCCTGATCAAAACTTTTTAAAGAGGACAAAAGGCTTTTTAGCAGTTTGGTCAGAACAGAAAGGTTTCTGCAGTATCATGGAGATGTGGTGCTCAGTGACATGGTTTGGTGGTGGACTTCGCAGTGCTGACTTAATGGTTGGACTCGATGATCTTAAAGGTCTTTTCCAACCAAAATGGTTCTGTGGTTTTATTTATTTCCACAACTGTTCAGGACATAAGCCCCAAAACTGACTTTTGTCCACCTTCCNTCCAAAGGCCCATTAGTCCTGGGCTGTATTGATAAAAAGAGATGAGCAGGTAACACAACATGCTCTGCCTTTGTATGTGTGCTTGCTTGCTCGCTTGCTTGCTGCTGCCACCGCCACCATCAACCGCCTTAATGTGCTCGCTCCTTCTGGCAGTGTTACTGCCTCATTGCATCCTGCCATGCTTTATAGCATTATGCCTTGCTAAGCTCTAAGTTAGCTCTGATGAATAATAAGCCCTGTGCTTTGAATCATAGAATAGAATCATAGAACCAATCAGGTTGGGAGAGACCTCCAAGATCATCCAGTCTAACCTAGCACCCAGCCCTATCCAATCAACCAGATTGTGCAGGGCTAGGGGATTTACCACCCAAACTCTTCAGATGATCTTGGAGGTCTCTTTCAACATGGTTGATTCTATGATACTGTGATGCTATGGTTCTGTGATGGATGAGATTTGTGGGCTTTGAAAATGTAAGAGTAGCACTTAGTATTCAAAGTTTGATACCATAAATGTTTTGTTTGGCTATGAAAGCCACAGGATGTCACTTATGTGCTCAGATGGAGGATCACGACCTTTAAACCAAATGTCCAATGCAAGTGTATGGTTACCTAGCTACAAATGGCAGCACAGAATATCTTGGTCCACATGGTTGGAGTTTTCTCTCTGTAGACCATGACACACAGGCTTCACACCAGCCTTGCATCAAAACATGTGCTGAACAAGCTTCAAAGTTCTGACCTAACCAGGAGAATCAAAACTCCTGAACCAACAGCCTTTTGTCTTAGGATGCACTGTGACAGAAGGCATTAGCTTACCCCCTGTAGAAGGATCTGAAAAACAACCCTTTTTGCAGTGATTAATTTCCTTTGCTCAGGATAACTTTCAGTGCCACAAATATTCTGGAAATACCAAAAGTTCCTTGCCTGATTTCAATGATGTTTCTAATTTGGGCTTATATAGACAGTCCTAAATGACAGGGTGTTACTCAACCACAAGCAGATGATTTACGAGCAGATGCAAGGATCTAGCTCTCAGAGGTTTCCTCTCTGTCCAGCCTGGCTGGTGAGCTCGAGATATCCTACAGGATGCTGGTAGATCAAGTGCTTCCTGTGTGGCCAGAATCAAAACATGCCCCAGAAACAGTTTTTGAGAGACCATTCAGTCTAGTTGTTTCAATCTTGCCAAAACAGTAGATGAGTTAATTGTTTTCTACAAGTGATGGGGATTCAGCTGCTCAAACTCCTCCACAGAGCAAGGGTTGAGTGTTTGTGAGATGTGGCAGACTTCAAACGTTGCTCAGCACAGGCTCATGTTGCCCAGTGATGGAGGAGGAGTACTTTTTCCTATGTGTTCTCCCCCAAATTCTGTGGTTTTCAACCCTGTTGACCTCCCCAGAAAAACAGCCTGATCAAAACTTTTTAAAGAGGACAAAAGGCTTTTTAGCAGTTTGGTCAGAACAGAAAGGTTTCTGCAGTATCATGGAGATGTGGTGCTCAGTGACATGGTTTGGTGGTGGACTTCGCAGTGCTGACTTAATGGTTGGACTCGATGATCTTAAAGGTCTTTTCCAACCAAAATGGTTCTGTGGTTTTATTTATTTCCACAACTGTTCAGGACATAAGCCCCAAAACTGACTTTTGTCCACCTTCCCTTTTCTCCCCTCTGCTAACTATCTGCTTCCCACCTTGTCTCAGTGGTAGTCCAGACACAAGAGAATACGTTGGACTGGATGATCTTGGAGGTCTCTTCCAACCTGGTTGATTCCATGATTCTATGCTTCAGCAAGTGATGAGAGGACAGTGAGTGGCAAGCAGCTCTTCAGAAAGCATGAGAGAATCCTGACTGCCGGATGCCTCCAATGACAGGCACACTGGAGCTCTGCATTGGCTTTTAGACGAGTCTCCAGGATCATGGACAAAGCCAGATGCATGGCGTGGGTGAAGTTTTAAGTGGGCAGGGAACACAAAAATCTGCAGCAATCATAGAATCATAGAATGGTTTAGATTGGAAGGGACCTCAAAGATCATCCAGTTCCAACCCCTCCACCATAGGCAGGGACACCTCCCACTAGAACAGGTCATTCAAGGTCTCATCCAACCTGGCCTTGAACACCTCCAGGGAGGTAACATCCACAACGTCCCTGGGCAACCTGTTCCAGTGTCTCACCAAGAAGAGGCAGGGCACAGCCACAGAGCAGTGTATATATGTAATAAGGCAAAGAAGTAATAAACATTCAGGAATAGGAGATGTCAGAACCTCACTCTGGAGATGTTGAAGATCCTTCTGGACCACCCATGGCTCTCTCCAGAATAGAGTCCTTCCAGCGTGACATCCTTTCTCCAGCCCTCACTTCCACTGTGAAAGTCACATTGCTCTATCCCATTACCTGCTTCACACTTCCATAAAGTCCATATAATTTATTTCCTTTTTCCTGGAAGTTTCAAGGTCAGGTTGGATGTGGCTTTGAGCAATCTGATCTACTGTAGGCCTGGAGAAGAGGAGGCTCAGGGGTGACCTTATTGCTGTCTACAACTACCTGAGGGGTGGTTGTGGCCAAGGGGAGGTTGCTCTCTTCTCTCAGGCAGCCAGCACCCGAACAAGAGGACACAGCCTCAGGCTGCACCGGGGGAAGTTTAGGCTTGAGGTGAGGAGAAAGTTCTTCACTGAGAGAGTCATTGGACCCTGGAATGGGCTGCCCAGGGAGGTGGTGGAGTCGCCGGCCCTGGAGCTGTTCAAGGCAGGATTGGACGTGGCACTTGGTGCCATGGTCTAGCCTTGAGCTCTGTGGTGAAGGGTTGGACTTGAAGCTCTGTGAGGTCTCTTCCAACCCTGATGATACTATGATACTATGATACTATGTCCCTGCCTATGGTGGGCAGTTGGAACTAGATAAACTTTGGGGCCCTTTCCAATCCAAACCATTCTGTGATTCTCCTCTTCCCAGTTTTGCTCATTCCTTGCCTAGGTTTCCTGCTTCCTTTTCTATTGGTTTATGCCACCTGAAACGAAAGCATCCACAGGTAGTGTGATCTAGAACTTTGCATTTCCCTTCTCCACGATGACTGCCACTATGATTGAGTTTTAACACAGAATCATTGCCCTTGGTTGGGGAAGGATATGGCAGAACATTTGTACGCAGCTTGGGGACACATAGAATCGTAGAATCAGCCAGGGTGGAAGAGACCTCCAACATCATCCAGGCCAACCTAGCACCCAGCCCTATCCAGTCAACCAGACCATGGCACTAAGTGCTTCATCCAGGCTTTACTTCAACACCTCCAGGGACGGTGACTCTACCACCTCCCTGGGCAGCCCATTCCAATGCCAATCACTCTCTCTGGCAAGAACTTGCCCCTAACATCCAGCCTATACTTCCCCCAGCATAACTTGAGACTGTGCCCCCTAAAGGAGCAGAGACAGGTCAGAAATACCAGACATTATATGGGATTAGTTTGCATAACCAGAGACAGCTCCCAAAACAAAACTGGTCTGCATCTCAGAGCTTTGTGCAGGGCTAGTGCAAAGCAGCAGTTAACAATGTGATGAGTTGAATGCTGAACTCCATCCTGCCACTGTCCCCAGCCCTCATACCCCACCTCCTCTCACCACATAGTTATCTCTAAACCTTCGGGTCTGGGCACCCACTAGTGATGTTTTGATGCTGGTTGTCAGGCAGCAGCAAACCCCTGCCAGCAATGATGGAAACTAAATATAAACTGGCTTAGGCCCACAGATTTCATTATCGAGCTCAGAAGAAGGAAACACCTGGAGCGAGGGGAGGAGGGGCTGAGCACAGGCAGCCCTGGTGCTCGCAGGGCATACCCGCCCCCCGGTGCGTTCCCATCACACCAACAAATAACACATGCAGAGTGTTCTCCATTCCAGGAGCACGTCCCTTCGGAGTCACTGTCCAACCTCCAGCTGTAATTACTGCAGTGAGATCGTCTGCCAGCGATCTGATGCAGTAATTACAGCTGGAGGTTGGATGATGCCCGCAGAATAAGGAGTCTGCTCCTCACACCGGGCTCTGCAGATGCTTGGCTTTCATCGACGGACTTGGATGAGCACAAAAGATGCCATCTACCTGTCTTCATCTTCCCCTGGGCAAGATTTCCCTGCCAAAGAAGACCCCCACCGTGGGGACCACTACCCAACACTTGGCATTTGCCTTTTTGTTCCCCCCCAGTCTCCTTCCAAAGCCACCTCCTCCATCTCCAGCCTCATCAAAGGGCTCTGTGTTGTGCTTCTAGCTCCTATTGAGGTCGGCACTACAAATTATCCTTTCATTCCTGCTGTCATCCCCTCAGCACAGTGCAGAAGTCTCTATCCCCTCTCTATGCTCTCCAAGTTCAATGCCAAAAAAAAAAAGATATGAATTTATTGTTTTGCTTCTTTTTATGCTAGGTAAACAAATCCACCTGCTCCAGCTTTCCTCCCCATCCCATTTTCTGCCTTTCTTTGGCACGTTGCCTGTTCTTACAGTGAAGCATTCCCCATGAAAGGGCTCAGTGGTGGCAGGGAGGATAACACAGGAGCCAGCATCCGTCCAGACAGCTGCTCCTACTCCACAAACCCAATAAAGATTTTGTTTTTCCCCTGCTCCCTTCACATGCTAATCACCCAGCAGCAGATTAGAGCTGCAGCCTGACTCCAAGCGAAAGAAACACAAGCGAGGGGCCAGGAGGATTTTTTTCGGTAGCAAGGGGAGGAGGGGAGGGAGAAATTGGGGGGAACAAAACAAAGCAGCAAACTCAAGAATTGCGAGGACTGGAAGAAGCCTCATTCCTTATGGTTGGTCACGTCCATCCCTTTCAACATTCAAAGTAACAGGGCAAGGGACCTATTAGAGACCACTACTTTCTTATTAGTACTCCTTCTTCCCAGCCGGAGGAGGTGGTGAAGGGGAGAAAGTGAGATGGGAGAGGGTTTGGGGAGGGCACTGGGAAATTCCTGGCATTTTTCTGCCTTTGTGTCTGGGGGCTGAACTGAAAGGGAGGGATGCAGAGCTGCATTAAGCCTCCTGCCCCCTCCAGCAGAGAAGGGATTGTGCTGGCAGAACTGAGACTCTTTTTATCCCCTTCCCTAGTCTGCTTCCAAGAAAAAAAAACCTTAACGTTTGGGGGGGTATTTTCTGAGGGAAACTCGGCTCTCAAGGGGACTCTGAGATCTCCTGCCTTCTCCCTTGGTAACATCGACTCCTTTTGAGCTCCACGGAAAATTGTCCTTCAGATCTTCTCCCTACGTCTCTAAAGGCTCAATCATTTTTTTTTTCTTTCTCTTTTTTTCTTTCTCTTTCTCTTTTTCGTTTTCTTTCTCTTTTTCTTTCTCTCTAATTCTTTTTCTTTTTTCTTTCTTTTTTCTTTTTCTTTCTCTTCCTTTTTCTTTCTCTTTTTCTTACTCTTCTTTCTCTTTTACTCCCTTTTTCTTTTTCTTTTTATTTTAATTTTAATTTCTTTTTCTCTTCTTTATCTTTTTTCTCTTTTTCTTTTTCTTTTTCTTTTTCTTTTTCTTTTTCTTTTTCTTTTTCTTTCTTTTTCTCTTCTTTCTATTTTTCTCTTTTTTCTTTTTCTCTTCTCTTTTTTTTTCTTTTTTTCTTTCTCTTTTTCTTGTTCTTTTTTCTTTTTTTTTCTTTTTCTTTCTCTTTTTCTCTTTTTTCTCATTCTCTTTTTCTTGCTCTTACTCCTTTTCTTTTTCTTTTTTTCTCTTTTTCTTTCTTTTTTCTTTGTTTTTCTCTCTCTTTTTTCTCTTTTTTTTCCTTGTTCTTATTCCTTTTTTCTTTTTTTTTTCTTTTTTCTTTCTCTTTTTTCTCTTTCTCTTGTTCTTATTCCTTTTTTTTCTTTTTCTTTTTCTTTCTCTTTTTCTTTCTCTTTTTCTCTTTCTTTTTCTTTTTCTTTTTCGTTTTCTTTTTCTCTTTCTTTTTCTTTTACTTTTTCTTTTTCTTTTTCTTTCTCTTTTTCTTTCTCTTTTTCTTTCTCTTTTTCTCTTTCTTTTTCTTTTTCTTTTTCGTTTTCTTTTTCTTTTTCTTTTACTTTTTCTTTTTCATTTTCTTTTCCTTTCCAGCTTTGCAGTTACCCTTGGATGGGGCTCTCTTGGCTCCTCTTTTGACATGGTGCTAGACCGCTTCCTTCCACTGTCAGATTTCAGCTAAGTCACATTCCTCACGGCGTAATAGCAACTACTGCAGGTCGGAGCAGAGACTGATCTGAGCCACCACCATGTCCACCAAATAAATAAAGGTTGGATAAAGAGTCATGGAGGGATATTCCTTGAAGGAGTTTAAGAATTGCAGCATAGGTGTCCTCAGGAGCTCCAACATGAGGAGGTGGTTCAGCAAAGCCATGGGTGTCTCTCTTTTTGGAAATGCTCAGGGCTAGTCTGGATGGACATTTGAGCAACCTGAACAAGTGAAAGGTGTCTCTACCTAAGGCAGGGATATTGTAAATAGATGATCTTCAACATCTCCTCCATCCCAAACTGTCCTATGGTTCTATGATGTCTATCCAGAGCATCATGTTCATCAGGGAGGAAGTTCTTCACGGAGAGAGTGATTTGCCATTGGAATGGGCTGCCCAGGGAGGTGGTGGAGTCACTGTCCCTGGAGGTGTTCAAGAAAAGACTGGATGGGGCACTTAGTGCCATGGTCTAGTTGATTGGACAGGGCTGGGTGATAGGTTCATAGGTTCATAGGATGTTAGGGGTTGGAAGGGACTCAAAGAGATCATCAAGTCCAACCCCCTTGTAGGAGCAGGACAATGCTATCTAACACAGATCACAGAGGAACACATCCAGACAGGCCTTGAAAGTCTCCAGAGAAGGAGACTCCACAACCTCTCTGGGGAGCCTGTTCCAGTGCTCTGGAACCCTTACAGTCAAGAAGTTCCCCCTTGTGTTGAGGTGAGACCTCTTGTGCTGCAACTTACACCCATTGCCCCTTGTCCTACCCCAGGGAGCAGTGAGCAGAGCCTGTCCCCCCACTCCTGGCAGCCTTCAGATACTTATAAACATTTATTAAATCCCCTCTAAGTCTTCTCTTCTCCAGACTAAACAGCCCCAGGTCCCTCAGCCTCTGCTCATAAGGCAGTGCCCTCCAGTCCCCTCATCATCCTCATAGCCCTCTGCTGGACCCTCTCCAGCAGATCTCTGGCCCTCTTCAACTGGGGAGCCCAAAACTGAACACAGTATTCAAGATGAGCTCTCACCAGGGCAGAGTGGAGGGGAAGGAGAACCTCCCTTGATCTGCTGGACACACTCCTCCTTGGTTAGACTGGCTGATGCAGGTTGGACTGGATGATCTTGGAGGTCTCTTCCAACCTGGCTGATTCTATGATTCTATGATCCAACCACTGATAAACCTGTTCTCTACATTTTTTTATTAATCCTTTTTCAGCCTTATTCATGCTTCTGGTCTCCAGAGTATCCTGAGGCAGTGAGAGCCACACCTCAGCTCTGCTGGGCTTTTGTTTGGCTGGGGGATGTTGCTCAGCTACCGGAGCTACAAAAAGGAGCAAACGGTTCTGCCTCCTTCCATTCACCACTTAATCACTCAGGATGTTGTGACCCAGGAGTTTTTCTCCTGCTCCACCTTTCTCTTCTGCAGACAATGGAGTCTCAATCTATTCCCTAGGTAGTGGTCACACAGAAGTCATTCAGGGTCCATAATTGTTCCTGGTGCTTTTACCTTTTCCAGTCCTATTGTACCCTGTTTTGGTGAGGGGATCAGCATTGTGTACACCATGCAGAAGGTCAATGTCCCAGAGCTTTACTCAATGCCATGGGAGGTATTTCTCAAAACATTCTTCTTTTCTTAAAAACTCTGAACTTCTATTTGACTTTTGTGACTCTCCTGGAGTGCAGTGATGACATTTCACTCATCTTTTTCCAGAGACACAAAGGTGTCACTCTGGGAACAGCTAAGTTGGGGCCCAGCTACTCTTAGGTTGTTTTTTTGAATAGAATAGAATAGAATAGAATAGAATAGAATAGAATAGAATCAACCAGGTTGGAAGAGACCTCCAAGATCGTCCAGTCCAACCTATCACCCAGCCCTAGCCAGTCATCTAGACCATGGCACTAAGTGCCTCAGCCAGGCTTTGCTTGAACACCACCAGGGACAGCAATTCCACCACCTCCCTGGGCAGCCCATTCCAATGCCAATCACTCTGTGAAGAACTTCCTCCTAACATCCAGCCTAGACCTCCCCTGGCACAACTTCACAGTATCACAGTCTCACAGTATCACCAAGGTTGGAAGAGACCTCATGGATCATCAAGTCCAACCCTTCACCACAGAGCTCAAGGCTAGACCATGGCACCAAGTGCCACGTCCAATCCTGCCTTGAACAGCTCCAGGGACGGCGACTCCACCACCTCCCTGGGCAGCCCATTCCAGTGTCCAATGACTCTCTCAGTGAAGAACTTTCTCCTCACCTCAAGCCTAAATTTCCCCTGGCGCAGCTTGAGGCTGTGTCCTCTTGTTCTGGTGCTGGCTGCCTGAGAGAAGAGAGCAACCTCCTCCTGGCTACAACCACCCCTCAGGTAGTTGTAGACAGCAATAAGGTCTCCCCTGAGCCTCCTCTTCTCCAGGCTAAACAATCCCAGCTCCCTCAGCCTCTCCCCATAGGGCTTGTTCTCTTGCTGGTTGTCTGGGAGAAGAGACCAACCCCACCTGGTTACAACCCCACCTTTTCAGCTCTTCTACATCAAATGTGAAGTTTCCTTTTTCCTGCTCACTTCCTGCAGGCCAGAAAATCCTTCTGCAGGTCTATTTTTTGTGATGAGCTGTCAGTTGCATTCCCCCCCTCCAACCACCCCCAACTCCTTTGTCAGATCACCCCTTAAAAGACTGAGCAGAAGAAGAGCAGAAGAAGCTGGTCTTACCAGCATCACATCACCACTGGGAAAATCAGCCATGCATTCCTGCTCTTTGTTCCCCAGCCTGGAACATTTCATTAAGCCATTGCAGCTTGTGAATAATGACGATGGGATGGTTTCCCCAGGAGCTGCAGTAGTCCAATCAGATTGGAACTGACCCTTCTGCCATCTCATCTCTTTGTGAGACAGCCCAGAGAAAGAGGACAGAAAGCCCACACTGGCAGGGTGGCCTCACACTGGATGCTCAGCCTACATCTTTCTGGTGGCCATGGACGAGTATTCCTACAAGGAGCCTTCCTATAATCCAAACCATCCCATGAGAAGATGAATATGAACATACATATGCTGCCTCCCAAGCTGCACACAAAAGATGCACTGCTGCTGTCTCCTGTGCCTGAGCCACATGCCAAAGCTTTCCTCCACTTTTCATTTAGTAATTTGTGAGCTGGAAGAGAGGAAATTTAGACTGGAGATCAGGAAGAAATTCTTGACAGTGAGGGTGGTGAGACACTGGAAAAGGCTGCCCAGGGAGGTTGTGGGTGCCCCNTGGATGATCCTTGAGGTCCCTTCCAACCTAAACCATTCTATGATTCTATGATTCTGCCTTGCTGCCTCTGCCTCATGGAGCTGACTCCGCCTCTCTGCTCTTGAACAACGTGTTCTGCTCTGCCTCATGCTTCAGACTAGTTTAGCCCTGATATTTTGGGCTTGCTGGAATATTTTGGCTTACCTGGAAACTTAAGTGCCTCAAGTTTTACAGGAGAAGGCAATTAAATGCCTCATGAGGTCATCCAGCCTATAACTCCCTCAGCACAACTTGAGACTGTGTCCCCTTGTTCTATTTCTGGTTGTCTGGAGGTTGGATGAAGCCTTGAGCAACCATGGCAGTGGGGTTGGATCTGGATGATCTTTAAGGTTCCTACCAAGCTAAACCATGCTGTGAATGCACTTAACAGCATAACATCTAAGCATTCAGACAGTCCCTTTGGCTCTGCCCAGGCTGACTCTCTTAGTTGGAGCCATCTCACCTTACCTCACTCAATCTACCTGAAAGACACAGCTCCATGTCACAGAATCATGGAACCACAGACTCATAGAAGCACAAAATTACAGACTCATGGAATCACAGAGTCACAGAACCATGGA
>WAAF01014480.1:22057-88167 GCA_013400475.1 Tricholaema leucomelas | reverse complement strand
GAGGGGGAATGGGTTTAAGCTGGAGGAGGGGAGATTTAGACTGGATGTTAGGAGGAAGTTCTTTACAGTGAGGGTGGTAAGGCACTGGAACGGGTTGCCCAGGGAGGCTGTGGATGCTTCCTCCCTGGAGGCGTTTAAAGCCAGGCTGGATGAGGCCTTGAGCAGCCTGCTCTAGTGGGAGGTGTCCCTGCCTATGGCAGGGGGTTGGAGCTGGATGATCCTTGAGGTCCCTTCCAACCTAAACCATTCTATGATTCTATGATTAATAAAGTGACACAGGACATAATTCACTGTGCAATATAGTGAGAGGGTCACCAAGGCACTCATTCATTTATCGCTTGCAGTCTGATTAGCTAAAACTATGATTTCCTCCTGGTGAAAGCCAAAATCTTAGCTTAGTTAAGCCATGTCCACCTCTATCCTCTCCCTTGCGTTTCACCACCCCTCCCTAGTCCAGACATAAGCATCTTCTGTATACTATGGCAGTACTGCTCTGTTTCACTTGCCACTTTTGAATGTAGCATGCACAGATGAAGTTCATGCATGAAGTTCCAAAGAACACACTACTCACAAGACAAGTACAAATTATTGTGATAATTAGCTGGCAATTCCCTTTTAAGACAAAACAAATATGCACTGTTTAATATTACAGATTCTTTTGTCCTTACTTCAGAATTCCTTTTTCTGATGGATAGAGGAGTTTTGAAAGAAATTTAAGTTCTCAAACACTGTAAATTCTATTCAGTGCAATGTTAAAATTCTTCACATATAGAAAATCTCTCTGTATTTTAAATCCTTTTCAGATAGAACTTTAAATACTTTATGTCAACTGTGACTAAATACAGAAAACAAAACAACAAAAATAAAAAAATTACCTAGAGATGAGATAGTAAAATCTGTAGAAAATTACGAAGTTCTATGACATTTTCACAGAAGGAATACAGTTACACATGCAATTAGGAAGAACTGTGGATGGTATTACAGCATAATACAGGACCACTTCCTATTAAGGACAACCATAAATACTACACCATCAACAAATACACAAAATTAACCTACAAATTAAATGAGTAGATAAGACTGCTTCAAAACTTACTATTCTTTGAAACAGAACCCCCACAGGCTATTGGAATTTCAGGATGTGTGCGATACACTTTCTCAGCTCTAACTAAAACTTACTTAGAGATTCCACTGCATAGGCTGGAAGAAAATGCTAAAAAGAACATTGTTATGTTCAGCCAAGACAAATGTAAGGTCTTGCACCTGGGAAGGCATAATACAGGAGTGCAGCACAGACTGGGATTGATCTACCTGAGGAGTATCTCTGTGGAAAATTACTTGAGTATCTTGATGAACAAGCGCAATATGAGTGCACAGTATGCTGCTGTGGGAAAAAGAGCCAAGAGGATGCTAAGCTGCATCAAGCAGCAGAGATCACAAAATCCTTATCCCACTCTATTCAGGACTTGTCAGATCACATCTGGAGTAGTACGTTCTGTTTTGGTCCTCATAATACAGGAAAAGGCTGGAAAAGGTCCAGAGAAGGGCCATAACTATGATTAAAGGTCTGGGAAGTCTGCCACATGAGAAAAGGCTGACAGAATTGATATTTTTCAGTCTTGAGGAAAGAAGGCTTAGGCTTTAGGCCGTAGACCCTGTCATCATGGCATAGACCTTATCACTATAGAACAGAATAGGATAGAATAGAATAGAACAGAATCAACCAGGTTGGAAGAGACCTCCAAGATCATCCAGGCCAACCTAGCACCGAGCCCTAGCCAGTCAACTAGACCATAGCACTAAGTGCCTCATCCAGTCTTTTCCTGACCACCACCTCCCTGGGCAGCCCATTCCAATGGCAAATCACTCTCTCTGTCAAGAACTTCCTCCTACGATCCAGCCTATACTTCCCTCGGCACAACTTGAGACTGTGTCCCCTTGTCCTGTTGCTGGCTGCCTGGGAGAAGAGACCAACCCCCACCTGGCTACAACCACCCTTCAGGTAGTTGTAGACAGCAATGAGGTCTGCCCTGAGCCTCCTCTTCTCCAGGCTAAACAATCCCAGCTCCCTCAGCCTCTCCTCATGATGTAGCTGTCATCACAGAAACGTGGTGGGATGAATAGCATGACTGGAGCACTGTAGGGGGCAGACACTGGCTATTCAGGAAAGACAGGAGAGGGAGAAGGGGTGAAGGAGTGTATATTAGAGAAGCTCTTGATGCCATGGAGCTTAAGACTAATGATGACCACATTGAGTGCCTGTGGGTAAAAATCAGAGGGAAGCCTATAAGACCAACATACTGGTTGGAATCTGTTACAGGCCACTCAACCAGGAAGAGGAGGTGGATGTATTATCCTACAAACAGCTGGAGGATGTCTCAAGATTGCCAGCCCTTGGTCTTGTAGGTGACTTTAACCTGCCAGATACCTGCTGGGAACTTAACACAGCAGAGAAGAGGTAGTCTAGAAGGTTTTTAGAGAGTATAGAGGATAGCTTCCTGACACAGCTGCTGTGTGAGCCTACCATGGTGAGGCTTTGCTTGACCTGCTGTTTACAAATAGCAAGAGGCTGGCAGGAGCCGTGGTGGTTGGAGGCTGTCTGGGGTGCAGTGACCATGAAATAATGAATGTTTTCAATATGCAGTGAAACTCGGAGGGGCATCAACAGAACATCCACACTGGACTTCTGGAAAGCAGACTTGGGCTTATTGAAAGAACTAACTTGAGAGTACCTTGGGAAACAGCCCTTAAAAACAAAAGAGTCCGGAAGGTTGGACCTACTTCAAGAAAGAAATCTTGAAGGTGAAGGAACAGGCTGTCCAAATGTGCTGATAGCAGAGCTGTTGGGGAAGACAACCAGGGCAAGGAATTCCTGAAATAATTAAGAGAAAAAAGATGGTGTATCACCTTTGGAAAGAGGGGGAGGTAACTCAGGAAAAGTTTAAGGATGTTGCTAGGTTGTGTAGGAAGAAAATCAGAGAGGCAAAAGCCCAGTTAGAACTTAGACTGGCCACTGCCGTGAATGATAATTAAAAAAATATTTTTGTAAATATATTAATGGCAAAAAGAGAGGCAAGGATAACCTCCACCCTTTACTGGGCAAGGAGGAGAATGTAGTAACTACAGATCACAGAATCATAGAATCAGCCAGGTTGGAAGAGAATTCCAAGATCATCCACTCCAACCTATCACACAACCCTGTCCAATCAACTAGACCATGGCACTAAGTGTCTCATCCAGGCTTTTCTTGAACACCTCCAGGAACAGCAACTCCACCACCTCCCTGGGCAGCCCATTCCAACACCAATCACTTTCTCTGTGAAGAACTTACTTCTAACATCCAGCCTATACCTCCCCCGGCACAACTTGAGACTATGTCCCTTTGTCCTGTTGCTGCTTGACTGGGAGAAGAGAGTGACCCCCACCTGGCTACAGCCTCCCTTCAGGTAGTTTTTGACAGCAATGAGGTCACCCCTGAGCCTCTGCCTCTCCAGCTAAGCAACTCAGACTCCCTCAGCCTCTCTTCATAGAGCTGTAATCCAGGAAGAAGCAGTTAGGGATCCATTGAGCCTCTTGGATCCTCACATGTCTATAGTACCAGATGGGATCCATCCTAGAGTGATAAGAGATCTGGCAGATGAGCTTGCCCAAGCCACTCTCTATCATTTATCAGCAGTCTTGGCTCACTGGAGGGGTCCCAGATGACTGGATGCTGGCCAATGTAGTGTCCATCCACAAGACGGGCTAGAAGGAGGACCTGGGACATTACAGACCTGTCAGTCTGACCTCAGTGCCATGTAAGATTATAGAACAGATCATCCTGAGTGCAATCACACAGCACCTACAAGATGGCCAGGAGATCAGACCCACCCAGCATGGATTTACTATGGCCACAATAGTTTATGTGTTTACACAGTATAGTTTACATGTGTTGTCTTCATGCCTTCAGACATGCCTTGAACATAAAAGGTTTCATCTCAACATGAGGAGAAATTTCTTTACAGTGAGGGTGACAGAGCACTGGAACAGGCTGCCCAGAGAGGTTGTGGAGTCTTCTTCTCTGGAGACTTTCAAAACCTGCCTGGATGTATTCCTGTGCGGACCACCCTAGGTGATCCTGTGTTTCCTAGGGGAGTTAGACTGGAGGTCCCTTCCAACCTCTAACATTCTACAATTCTGTGATTTTGTGACAAAGGATGAGAGAAGATATTCTGGTACCTGTAGAATCAGATATGATAATGAGGTGGTTTAGTGAAAGGGCTAAACCATCTGCTCCTCCGACACAAACATGTGGGGAAGAGTAACACAAAACTCAGGGTTGAGATAAAGAAATAAGAGTTTAATATAACACGAGATATCATAAGCACAATGCATGATTACCTTAGCTTAGCCTATTTGCAGAAGCAGCACAATGAAATACAAGAAAAAACAAGCATAAACCAGAAAGCCAAAACTATCAGCTACCTGACTCCCAACCATTCTGCCACCATGCCTGGAGAAAGAGCAATAACCAAGATGGAATCCAAAAGCAGCAACCAGATTTGGAAGCCTTCCACACTGCAATCTGAACTTTAAGCCCGTTAATACTTTGCTCCAATTAGCACTTTCACTTTTTGAAGCTGGCATGACTGCAGCATGGTATGAATAACAGCACCAGGTTCAACTCAATCCATGACAGATATGTCATTATTATGCACTATTAGTGCTATAGTATTACTGAAGTAACAGCTTTCAAATAGTAGAATAGAAGATGTTCTTTAAGTGTGAGTTTACTTGGACCTTTGTAACTTACAGTAATATGACAGCATAGCAATATTTTAGATTTTCTTAAAAGTCAGATCACAGGCATTAGAAATGCAGACAATGTAATGAACATGTTTGGTTCCCTTCCTGATTCTCTCACTTGCTGTTTCACTGATCTTGTGCAGATCATGCAGCCTGACAGTATTTCCAGCTGCAGCAACTATGCTCATTCCTATGCCTTTTGAAAACTATTTTGAGATTATACTGCTGTGAGAAAAGTGCCCTGCTAGAGAACCTAACTGTCACCAACAGCTTTGATGCAAAGAGTGAACCACATGGAATGTACAAACAGATTTTTAAAGCTAATTAAGTAAACACAATTTCCACTAAACATAACTGCTTATTTGTGCTAAGACTTGTTAAGCCATTTTGCTGGCACAAGGAAAGACTGTAAAAGTAGACAGAGGGATGCTAAACCAAGGCAGTGAGCAGAGTCCAAGTGGAGCAGCCCCAGAAAGAACACAGCCTCCCTTAGAAGCAGCCATTCCTCTCAGTTCCTGCAGATTAACGAGGCTCTAAACTGATGCCAACAAAAGATGAGTATCATTTTACAATCTGTCCATGTCTGTAATATTCCACACAAAGAACTCTTTATTACAGTGTTTCCACAAAAGACATCAGCTAGCAGCAAACAAATGTAATCCAAAAGAAGCACGTCTTAGAGTCTTGTCCTGGTAGGGCATAAATCCTGCCAGGCCAGTTTAACCCTTGCTCTCCTCCTCCTGTTGTGTGTCTGGCCGTGCAATTAGATGAGCAAACAGTATGGTTTTCTTCCCAGCAAACCCTTGAGGGCTAGGGGCTTAGCACCACATGTCAGGTGTCTTGTGCTGCCCCTCAACATGCCTGCATGGTCACACGAGGCACAAAGCTTTGAATTCATTGGACAGAACAATGATGCTAGTGCCTATTGGCCAGTTTCATTTTCAAAATGAAGTATTTAATGGGGGATGATTTAGAAACCCCACCTTTCTGCACTGAGCCTTTCTGCCTTTCTGCATTGAGCCTTTCTGCATTGACCCTCCACCAGAAGCAGTACCTCATTCGCAGCTCATTAACTGGGAATCATGCAGCCATGTGCATGCAGCTTGCCCTAGCTCAGCAGCAGCTTCTCGGTTCTTCTCTCCTTCCTGGAATATTTTTCACTTTACCTTGCGATCATTATCCTGAGTTTTGAAAGCATCTTTGTACAGGAGACTTACTCAGGGACACAAAGCGTCATGAGTACACAAGCTGGAGTTAATGCTAAGACTCCCTAAGTATACTTAGAATTTTTCCTGGTTTTGTGTGCGTATTTTCCAAGTTCTGACTGTTTAAACTGTTAATTCTGCATTTATAAATACCTTCTGTGCAACTACTTCCCGTCGACCAAAAACCCAAAGAAACTCAGGGAATTTACCCAAATTGTTGAATATTAACAATAAAAATTAATACTCATACAGAAATTAAAATTCCTAATTCATAACATATCATTAATTTCCAAGACAAGTCTCCAAATCTTAACTGCTACAGTGGAATGTTAGACAAAAGGAAATTCAAATGTGCATACATTTGCTTCAAGAACTAGTCTTTCTGTGATTATTTGTTAACCTAATCCTTGAGGAGAATGATAAAATAGCTGGTGATTTCCACCTTTTGGTACCAGGTTCTGTGAAACTACCCATTAACAAGTTGCCCTATGAATAATTTCTCCTTTCAGCTACTTAACTGTGACAATACCAGAAAAGTATGGAAAAGAATGTGTATGGAAAAGCCTGTACTAGCCCCCCAGTGTGCATTTCATGTTGATTCTTTTAGTATAGATTTAATTTTCTGAAAATTGACAATTGTGCTATCATTAGATTTTCCAGAAATTTGTTGAGATATCTACATTTGTAATTTTACCTGTATAAAGCATGAAAACACCCCAACACTCCAAATCACTGCAAATTTAAAAGATATCACAGTATCACCAAGGTTGGAAGAGACCTCACAGATCATCAAGTCCAACCCTTTACCACAGAGCTCAAGGCTAGACCATGGCACCAACTGCCACGTCCAACCTTGTCTTGAACAGGTCCAGGGACAGCGACTCCACCACCTCCCTGGGCAGCCCATTCCAGTGGCCAATGACTCTCTCAGTGAAGAACTTTCTCCTCACCTCGAGCCTAAACTTCCCCTGGCGCAGCCTGAGGCTGTGTCCTCTCGTTCTGGCGCTGGCCACCTGAGAGAAGAGAGCAACCTCCCCCTGGCCACAACCACCCCTCAGGTAGTTGTAGACAGCAATAAGGTCTCCCCTGAGCCTCCTCTTCTCCAGGCTAAACAATCCCAGCTCCCTCAGCCTCTCCTCGTAGGGCTGTGCTCGAGGCCTCTCACCAGCCTCGTCGCCCTTCTCTGGACACGCTCAAGCATCTCAATGTCCCTTCTAAACTGGGGGGCCCAGAACTGAACACAGTACTCAAGGTGTGGTCTAACCAGTGCAGAGTACAGGGGCAGAATGACCTCCCTGCTCCTGCTGGCCACACCATTCCTGATGCAGGCCAGGATGCCATTGGCTCTCTTGGCCACCTGGGCACACTGCTGGCTCATGTTCAGGCGGGTATCAATCAGCACCCCCAGATCCCTCTCTGTCTGGCTGCTCTCCAGCCACTCTGACCCCAGCCTGTATCTCTGCATGGGGTTGTTGTGGCCAAAGTGCAGCACCCTGCACTTGGAGCCATTGAATGCCATCCCATTGGACTCTGCCCATCTGTCCAGGCGGTCAAGGTCCCGCTGCAGAGCCCTTCTGCCCTCCAACTCAGTCACATCTGCCCCCAGCTTAGTGTCATCTGCAAACTTGCTGATGACTGACTCGATGCCCTCATCCAGATCATCTATGAAGATGTTAAAGAGGATGGGGCCCAGCACTGATCCCTGAGGGACACCACTAGTGACTGGCCGCCAACTGGATGTGACACCATTCACTGCTACTCTCTGGGCTTGGCCCTCCAGCCAGTTCCTAACCCAGCACAGAGTGTTACCATCCAAGCCGTGGACAGACATCTTAGCCAGCAGTTTGCTGTGGGGAACAGTGTCAAAGGCCTTGCTGAAGTCCAGATAGACCACATCCACAGTCCTCCCCACATCCACCAAGCGGGTCACCTGATCATAGAAGGAGATCAGGTTGGAGAGGCAGGATCTGCCCTTCCTAAACCCATGCTGGCTGGACCTGAGCTCTTTGCCATCCCTCAGGTAAGCTCTTATCACTCCCAAGATAACCTGCTCCATCAGTTTCCCTGGCACTGAGGTCAGGCTGACAGGTCTGTATAGTTCCTTCTGACGAAACTGGAGAACAGAAATTACATGATTCCAAAAACCAGTTGTCTTATGGGAGAAAAGAATCTTGGACAATTATAGACCTAAATCAATTTTTTTCATTAACTAAAGTAAACATAATGTTTATGTAAATACCTTCCATTCCCAGACAAACCTTTTATTTATTTTAATCACAGTATGTCCCTAATGATTGTACAGTAAAACAAAATCTGAACTCTCTGTCCTGGAAGGCTGATAAGCCTAAAACATGTCCTAGCTTGCCCCACCCTTCTGCTGATGGGGGAAGCAAGGGTAGGAGGAAAACAAAGGCTTCTGCCATTATGTCCGCTCCCAAACGATAAACAGGTACCTACAGGTGTTTAGGTACTTGTTAGTGTCTTGCCCAAATAAGGGTAAGCAAGCCCTGGTTTCACCTAATATGGTCAGTTTTGCAAATGCCATTTTGATTGGTGAATCTCAGTGGACAAAGGAGCCGTTACACTGTAGCAAATAATATAAATTGAGCTAAGCTGCAAGTATTTGTGCTGCTCTGCTCTATGCTCTGCCCTGCCTCACTGCTTGGACAATGTGCTCTCCTCAGCTTAGGCAACATGCTCTGCCTCGTGCTTCTGACCATCTTAGCCTCGATGTTTTGAGCTTGAACTACCTGGAAATTTAAATGCTTCAAGTTTACCAGGTGAAGGCATTAAGTGCCTCACAATGTGGTGAGAAGTGCCACTGACATGCTCTCTGGACATCTGCAAGAGATCCTGCCTGCACCTCTGCAAACCTCTATGCCAAGATGAGCCAGGATCAGATCAGAGATCATCTGCCTCTTTCCCAGCACTCTGCTATAGTCTGAGAAGATCTAAAAGCCTCTCAATGACTATCAAGGCACCAAGCAGCTCCAACACTGCTGCAAAGGAGCCAGGGACTATCTCTGAATTCTGCTTCAGTGCTGTGAGTAGAAGAGACTTTACCCAGGGCTCCAGGCTGCCTAGAATAGAATAGAATAGAATAGAATAGAATAGAATAGAATAGAATAGAATAGAATAGAATCAGCCAGGTTGGAAGAGACCTCCAAGATCATCCAGGCCAACCTAGCACCCAGCCCTAGCCAGGCAACTAGACCATGGCACTAAGTGCCTCATCCAGGCTTTTCCTGAACACCCCCAGGGACGGTGACTCCACCACCTNGTACTCAAGGTGTGGCCTATTTATAAGTGGGACAAAGCCATTTTGTGGCTAAACATTTTCCAATTTTCTGATTCTCCAAAATAACTAAATTGCCCATAAACATCCTTGTGAAGATTTTCCTGACCAGATTAGGACACAAATTTAACTAGTTTGTATATAGTTTGTGAGTGGGGCTTTCTGGAAATAAAATAACTACATATTTTGTAATTCCTGCCTCATTAATTGGTCCAACTAATTCACCCTCTCTTTAAGCTACAGAGTTGTGAGGATCAGTGAACGTAGTCCTTAATTCTGTGCAGGAATAGGAGGCAGAGAGTATACACAAGTGGAACAGCAGAAGAAAATAAATACAACAACAGAGTTCTGCAGTATATCAACAGAGGAAGTTCAAGAGCATTTGGGTGTGGTCAATTTGGAGCCTAAAACAATTGCCTTGCCGTTCACCACCCCAGGATGAATCTGACAGGGGCTACTGAGGAAATCAGAGTAGCTTAGCTGAACTTAGTTGACCTGGACTGACTGATATCACATCTAGCTTATTGTTTTACAGAAACATGACATTAGTCAAGGAAGGCGTTCATCTGAGTTACTCCAGACATTGTGAAGTAAGAAAGCAGACTCACAATTTCTCTGGCTGCCGGAGAACTTTCTAAACACTCCTAACAATAGCATAAAACTTAATATTTTCTGAAGAACATAAGACAAAGGTATTCTACTTTCTAAACTTCAGCATAGTTTGGGAAACCAAGTAAAATACCAGAACTAATTCTATTTCTGCCTACTTAGCAAAACTACTAAATATGAAATGTTAATAAGTATTATTTCATGCTTCATCACCAAATGAGAATTCCTTTTCCTGATTAAGAATGTAACAATCTGACAAACATTCCAAAACATGTATTCTATCATTATGAAAGAAAATTCTTGTTTGCCCAACTTAAATGTTGTTCTGAACAAGTATTTGGAAGACTGGTATCATGCATTTTCCTCCAAAATCAAGAATGAAATTATACATTCTCAGAGGGTTCTGACACACATTTCTGATTTTAGGTAATTTTTTTTTTCTGGTTAACAGCTCTCGGTTAATGTTATCTTTAAACCATTAAATCTTCACATGAATCACTGCTATTTCAAGAGACAATGAAAATTCACTAATTGAAAAGTGCATGAGCTCTGTGCTTTCACAAGAACAAGACCAGAAGCACAAAGAAATGTATTGTTTGCCATCTAAATACATGCAAACTCTGACTACATAACAGAATACTGGCACTTACTCTATCTAGTTTAACTGGATACTCATGTCCAGTCTGAAAACTGGGAGTCTCGACATTTAATGAATAAACAATAAATCCAGTATTTGTCTGCTTAATATCCATCACTGGGAAAAACTATGATCCGATGTGACAACCCTTTCCAATACCAAAATCTGTTCTGTGAATGTTTGTTTCTCTTGACTTTCATTTCTGGATCATGTAATGTGCTACAAATGTACAGCTATGTTTGCCTTTCACAGAGAACTGCCTTGTTTCAATCTTTATCATAGCCAAACATTTGTACTGCAGTGTATTCTTTTGTTTTGTTTTTTTGAAGGCAAGAAAGAGGAGCAAGCTCTAGACAGCTGCGAATCATACAGTTCATAATGCATTACCATTTTTAATGTATTTTCTTTGAAGCATTCTGCAATTTCCATTATGTTAAACATCCCTGCAATGCACTGTCTCCTTTTGCCTACAATAATGTTGCATGAAGACCTACAGTAAGATCAAAATGTTCATCCTTACCCTTCAGTGACCTAATGATTGAATCTAAGACTGAATACCATCATTCTGGTTTCACTGGGGAAATCGAAAGTAAACAGATGCCAAAAGGAACCCCCCAACTACCTACATGTGCTTTCAATAATTAACATATAAACTTTCAATCCTAAAATATTAATGTAACACATTGTCAGCAAGACTGTAAACTGTTTGCCTCCACTTAAAATTAATGCACTGCTTCATTTTCAAGTTTCATCCACGCTTCTTCATCATAGAAATGTTAATGACTGATACTTCACTCAGCTCAATCTTACTTCACATACAATTTCACAGACAAAACTGGAGACTGTCATTCTATTACCTCCAAGGTTCAACTGAAGAATGTTCTTCAGGGAAACACCTTGAATACATTCACTTCATCTGGCAAACCCAGATAACAGCCTACTCTGATTTGAGTACAGTGTAAGTGGACCAGCTTTGCTCTTCAGCTTGTATTTACACATGACAGTAAAGACTTCTTGTCACATTATTTCCTCTTTGAGCTGTAAGGAAACATTCTTCCACTTATAAGACCAAAAGAAATATCTCTGAGCACCAAACACTCATACAAAATTCACCACAGACCAAGATACTGATATGTGGAAGAACACTATGAATTCTTAACCAGTAACTGTTGCGAGAAACATTCCATTTTTCATTTGGGATTATTGATATCCACCCCAGGGACATGTTCACATAGACATGAGACGACACAGTAGCAGAAAAGACTAGCAAATAGTAAAGCAATATAGTTTACATAAGAAGTCCAAACCTTTGCCATTGAAATTAAACCATAAACCCCATCTGCTTCTCCTCTATCTAAGAGGGAGTACAAGTGTGGCAATCCTTTATAGTCCATTTCTATCACCCTAATTTGACTGAAATAATTTAGGTTCTGTATTTACGTATGGAACTGTGAAAGACTTCTATTAGCCAAATGAAATTCTAAGGTCCAAACATGCCACGAAATCCATCACCCTTTATTTAGTGTCAGGGCATGTTTTTATTCTGAATTGTGACTGAATAGAACAGTTGCTACTGTCTCCTATCTTTTCCATCAGATCACTTCACTGATAAATCATCTTCCCCAAATGTTAAATTAATGACTCTTGACAGAAAACTTCAGTGCAGCTAGCACTCACTTCAATTGAGGATGTCAGAAGATACTTTGCACAATAGTTCACATCCTGTAATCTTATTTGATAAACACTCTATCATTATATTATATTATATTCTTCTGAAAACTTCTTTAAAACATCCTGGACATATTCCCACCAAAGATAAATGCACTGCATAAAAAAAAATCATGAACACATCTCTAGCTTCATATTCTGAATTAAGAATATTAGAACAAATTTGCATTAAATTGTCAGTGAGATTAAAAGAAAAAAAAACTGCTGTATGTATGAAATGGAAATACTGTAATTATATATATTACTTTTATAGAAACATGAACAAATCTAACAAAGAGCTATTGGCATTTAAGATGCATTTTCCATTTTGGCTACTTAGAACTATTCATCATCAATACGGTTGCCACCTTCCAGCTTCACATCGCTATTTACATAACACTTATTTTAGAAAGTGGTTTACACAGTCTCTTACATTTATTTACTTACCAACAGTATCACATGGTTCATCTTTATGTACACAGAAATCCTTCCTATATTTGGGGGGGAAAAGAAAAACATTAAGCAAGCCAAGCTGTCAGACTGGTAATGACTATGTGACCTATTTACAAATAATTTGTATAGCTCAATGAATAAACACAGAACACTATTATCTCAACAAAGAGCATGAGGAAGGGTTACCCAGAACTCTTAATTAAAACTTCAGTCTCAAAACAGATTGGAGTAGTCATGTGACAAAACATGTACCATAAATTTAAATGGCATTATGTCCAATTTTCTGGTTTTGCCTTTTTTTTCCTACATAAGTATCTTGAAACGTTACAAGTCTAAAGTTAGTCTATCTTTCATATGAAATCAAACTACCTTCAGTGCCCAGCATCACATCCAAATGCAGCAATGAAGTTTAGCAGAGTCAGAAAGTTTTTGTGCTAAGAAGTCAGTGGTTTAAATGACTAATAGAAACACATTCTAGGGTCTTCCCAATCTTGTGGAAGCTAATCCAATCGGAGAAGAGAATGTATCTCTGACACTGATTTTAGTCCAGCCACAGCCCTCTGACAAGATTGCCCCATTGCGTGAAGCGGAATAAATATTTTATCTCTATCTTCTAAACAACTTCTGCACGAGACTCTTTTTAATTTCATTACCTATTTTACGTGTTCTCAGAGGCATGTAACAACTTAACAAAGTAGCCAAAAAAAAAACCCCAAAACCACCAAACCCCAAAACACTGCAGTGTTTATAACTCATGCTAATTTTTAAATAAAAATAAAGCAGCTAAGATATACATGCACTGGGGAGTGGAAGAGGGAACCAACAGGAATGAGCAACAAAATTCCTCCTAGGTTTACTTTCTAACCAAAACACAGCCTAGTTACCTGAACTTCATTCTAACCAAAACAGCCTAATTACCTGAACTTAATTCCGACATAAACAAATAAGTAAGTTCATGCTCTTTATCTGTGTCCCAGAGTAATCATCTGATTGTAGAGAGTACTCATATGGGTCAGAGATAATTTCAATTTTACATTCTGATGATGAAGCTAGATAGATATACACATTCTGTGATTCTATGATTCTATGATAAATCGGTAATTATAAAGACATTCACATACAGAAGCACTAATTTTCCAGACCAAAATGCAGGAACTGTCCGGTGCTTGTGATGAGAGTAGATTTGTGATACTTATCACTTCAAAAAATGTAACTACTCCAAGACCTTTTTATTTATTTGTTTGTTTGTTTCCCATCAACAACTCCCACAGAGTGACAGACCCAAAAGCAATCTCCTCAAATGGCTGGCAACTTTCTGACACTTGTTAAAGGCCATAAAGACAGAGATGTTAATCTATACAGCTTTTGATTCTCCAGCCACCACTGGCAGATAATTACAGAGTAGAAAACCAAAACAAGAGTGCTGGAAACAAATCTTGCAAATACACTGATAAAGAAACTCTGAGAATCCAGTTAGAAGAACCTTGGAAATTGAGCCAAAGGTAGCAAACAAGAAACTCTAATCAGACACAGAAGAAAATGCATTCTATTTTTTCAAACCTGCAACAAATTGCACTAAAGTATTGGGTTGTAATACAATTCCCTATTTTCTGCTATGTGACACAAGGGACTTATTGTCTTGTTAAGACATGACAGAATCATTAGAAATATGGGACTTGTGGTGGGAGAAAAGAACATGTATTAAGGACAATGTAAGGACACAGACTGCCTTCCATGAACACTGATACAACTGCCATGTATTAACTGATGTAACAACAAGAGGAAGAAAAAAAAGAGATCATATTTTCAAACGTAAAAGAATACCATCTGACATTTTAAACCCGCCAATTTCCAAAAGGATTCTGCTTATGTAATAGCTTTGTTCTCAAAACCTTAAGGAGATGGTTTTGCTTTGTTTTTCCTTCTTGGCTGACTTTGACTATAGTTATGCTATGCATCCAGGCTTTCATTATCGGACTTGAGGGAAATAGTACTGCTATGATTTGGCATGAGGGAAGTACAATAAACCGGTCTTATTTCCAGATTTACATTGAAAGAATGTAATACCTCCTTAAATTTCCAAGAATATGAATGCATTACATGCATACGAGACTAGGGTCCTTAGTAAAGAATCACAGCCTAGACCTACCAACGACTCTCACAGTTGTTTTCTAATCCCCAGGCGCTAACTTAAAAATTCCATCATATTATAACTATGTTCCTCTCTGTGTATATAACACACACATATATTATACACATACACCTCTCTATACTTTATATATATGAAATTAGCATACTGAAACTGCACAAAACAAGAGGCTTCAGACTTTTCCAAGTACGAGGGCACATAAAACAGAGCAATAAAGCACACTACAAAGCCCTCAGAAAAGCCACTGAGATTATTCGTCTTTATTCTTTTCCTCCATTCTCTTTGCAAAACTCGGCAAAGATATTTGCATTACCATTAACACATACAGGAGAACTTTCATGGTACAAGTTAGTAACTGAGTCTAACAATGGAAGCAAGAAACTAGTTAAGCCATACTAAAACCTCCTTCTAACCACTCTGCAGCACACAACTTAGTGTGTTGGATATCACACATTAGTCTAAACAGTTGTTTTGCACACACATGCAAAAGAAAATACATCCTTGTTCCAGTAAGAGAAAAGATATGCTTTCGTGAGATTACAGACTAATTTTTGAGCTTAAACAAGTTGGCTAACCCTAGAAAAGACTTCTAAGGAATAATGTGTAATCACTATTCCCTTGTTTCAGAAAACTGTATTTAGTTGGTACTTCATTCAGACATCCTGTGCAGATAGCAACTGGTAATACCATCTCAGCAGCCACCCACTTATTTCTATAGACTCTGTGACTTTAAATGTAAGGAGGATGTTGATGGGAAGTGGTATATTTTTTCTTCAAAGTACTTCCTGATGTACATATTATTAAAATACCATTACAAACTTGTTTCTATGAACCAGTTTTATCATGAGTCACAGAATTATAGAATCACAGAAACATCCAGGTTGGAAAAGACCCTCAGGATCACCAAGTCCAATCTATAACCCTACTCTACAAGATTCACCTTAAACCATATCCCTAAGCACCACATCCAAACGACCTTCAAACACATCCAGAGTGGGTGACTCCACCACCTCCATGGGTAGCTCATTCTAGTGCCTGACCACCCTCTCTGAAAAAATTTTTCCTAATGTCCAGTCTGAACCTACCCAGTCTCAGATTGAGGCCAATTTCCCCTTGTTCTGTCTCAAATTACCTGTGAGAACAGACCAGCAGCAGCCTCTCCACAATGTCCCTTCAGGTAGTTGTAGACAGAAATGAGGTCTCCCCTCCGCCTCCTCTTCCTCAAACTAAACAGCCTCAGGTCCCTCAGCTGCTCCTTGTAAGACTTATTCTCTTGGCCCTTCACCAGCCTTGTTGTCCTCCTCTGCACTTGCTCCAGCACCTCCACATCTCTCCTCTATTGTGGTGCCCAAAACTGAACACAACACTTGAGGTGTGGCCTCACCAGCACCAAGTACAAGGGGACAATCACCTCCCTACTCCTGCTGTCACAGCATTTTTAATATAAGCCACGATGCCATTGGCCTTCTTGGCCACCTGGGCACACTACTGGCTCATATTCAGCTGCCTGTCTATTACAGCCTCCAGACCCCTTTCTGCCAGACAGCATTTCGGACACACTGCCTCAAGCCTGTAGTGTTGGTTGGGGTTGTTGTGACCCAAGTGTAGGGCCTGGCATTTGGCCTTGTTTAAACTCATCCCATTAATGCTGGCCCATTGATCCAGCCTATCCAAGTCCCTCTGAAGAGCTTCTCTACCCTCATTCAAATCGACATTACCACCTAACTTGGTGTTACCTGCAAATTTACTGATGACACTCTCTATGCCTGAATCAAGGTCACCAATAAAGATATTAAAAAGAAATGGTCCACACACAGAACCCTGAGAAACACTACTAGTGCCCAGCCACCAATGGATTTAACTCCACTGACCAGCACTCCCTGGGCCCTCCCGTTCAGCCAGCGCTTCATCCAGGGGACAGTTTGCTGATCCAAGCCATGAGCAGCCAGCCTGTCTACAAGAATTGTGTGTGGAACAGTATCAAATGCTTTTCAAAAGTCTATGAATACAACATTGACAGCCTTTCACTCATGCAGTAGCCAGGTGACCTTGTCATAAAAGGAGATCAGGCTGGTCACAAAGGACCTGCCCCTCACAAACCCACGCTGACTTGGCCTGATCCCCTGATTGTCTATATGACGCTATGATGGCACGTGAGATGACCTGCTCTATGACCTTCCCTGGTACCAAGGTCAGATTGACAGGTCTATGGTTTCCCCGATCTTTCTTTCCACTCTTCTTGTAGACAGGTGTCACATTTGCTACCCTCCAGTCCATCAGCACCTCCCCAGTTTGCCAGGACTTCTGGTAAATAATGGAAAGTGGCTTGGTGAGCACGTCTGCCAACTCTCTCAGCAACCTTGGGTGCAGCCCACCCGGCCCCACAGACCTGTGTACATCTAAGTGGCACAGAAAGTTAGTGACCACTTTCTCATTTACTGTGATGTCCTCGTTTCAATTCCCCTCCCTGACTCCTACTGTAAGAGGGTGAGTGCCCAGGGCACTGCTGGATCCAGTGTTAAAGACGGAGACAAAGTAGGCATTGAGCACCTCAGCCTTCTCCCATCCTTAAAATAATTTCTCTTTTCACTCTCTATTTCAGGGAGGTGGTGGAAGCTCCATCCCTGGAAGTTTTTAAGTCCAGGCTCGATGGGGCTCTCAGCAACCTGATGTAGTGTGAGGTATCCCTGCCCATGGCAGGGAGGTGGAGCTAGCTGATCCTTGGGGTCTCTTTCAGCCCTGACTCTCACTCCCTGGGGTTCTTTCTCCATTTTGAAACTTTTACTTCCTGTTTTTGTTTTAATTTATGGCACTATTATTTTAAAGAGGACATTACTTCACTAGAGTAAGCCAATTTAATGGGAAACTAAATAAAAACTTCACAGAATGAAACAGGGCTACGGTACAGGGAAATGAACAAAGTGGCAGCAGATTCATACGCCTCATTAAAGCCGACTTGTGCTGCAGAGAAGGATCAGGGGAGAACCCAGTTTTACTTTCCATTTTATCTATGTAACGCAAAAATAAGTCCTGTAAATTACTTTTTTCATGAAAAGGCTATGATATCTTTTCAACTGTTGAAAACCAATCTATGTTACAAGCACATTCTGCTCTTCGTAGTTAAACATTAAAAATGAGCTCTGCAGAATACTGAGCACTTCATTTCTAACTCTTTCAGTTACTAGACACAACTGCCACATGAAAGAACAGGAAAGGTTTTTCAAAGGACTCTTACTATTCTATTATCATGCAAGACAAAAATGGAAGTGTTTGCTAGTTTTAAGAGGTCTAACAGTAAATGTGTTAGATAGTCAATAAAACCAAGCAGTTGATGCACATCTGGCTGAATGAAATTATTTCTCTCAATAAAGCAGGTCTACCATCCAAAGCTGTTAGGAAGTTGTGACAAAAGGGCTTGTTCTGTGTTTGCAAAACAGAATGAGACTCTTGAATTAACAAAATACACAAAAGGTGCCATATGTGGCGCTAGCTGTACCATAAAGCTGATGTTGTGCAGAGGAGGCCTGAAATAGCAAAATATTCCTAGCAAAATATTCCCACGATCATCAAAACACAGTGGCTTGATTGATTAGCAGCTAAAGCTGCTCTGAGATGGGAGGCAGTAGTCCAGAGAATACTACCGAAAAAAACAAAAATGTCAGAAGAACAGATCTTTAACTTCTGGCTTCAGCACTGACTTGCTAGCTGACATCCAACCAATCACTTTCCTGCTCTCTACTTCAGTTTTCTTAACACTGATCACAGATTTATTCCAAAAATAACCACAAACTGGAATGTCATTATTATAAGGCACATCAAAAAAGCATGTCCTAGCACATGATAAGACTTTCCAAAACCCTTTTTCATCATGTACAGATACTACATGAAATTCAAAAAAGCTCTGCGGCCAAACCACTGCCTTTTGACTGCTTAGCTAACACCTCACTTCCTTCATCAGATTGATTCTGCCTCTTCCCACAAAAGCTTGTCAATGTGAAGATGAAAAAAATGATAGGAAGAAGGTGTTACTTGCTTTATTGCATAGTATCTTACTATTTGTGAGATATACCTTACAGCTAAAGAATGCAGCCTTGAAGCACTGGAAGCTCCCTCAAGCTGCTGCTGTTGATGCAGTTACTGCTGACTGCCTTTGCTGTCTCAAGTAAAAGAGTCATAGGATAGGTGAGCGCATTTCAAGCAAACAAGCAGCATGCAATTGCTCCTAGGACAGTCACAAAGTACAACCAGATGGAGGAAGTCTACTCCTCTTTAGGTCTGCTCCTTAAGCATATGCATGGTATGGCTTGACCCAAGTTCAACTCTTCCCTTCCACTCACATCTTTCCTTCACCTAGACTCTTCCACCATCAATACACTCACTGCGATGAAAATCAGGTTTGGTTCTTACTCAGAAAAAAGTCTTTCTAGTCTGTCACCTGTTTTCTGAAAAGCTAATGAAAGTCTTTTACTGAGTACATTATTTCTTATGCCTTCAGAGGACCCTGTGTGAAGGACTACTCCTTAACTAACACATAAATGTGTAACAAAAACTGATTTGTCCCCTCAAGGCCCCAACAATGAGAAGAGATGAATACAGGCTTTGCTATGACAGGTAAAAGACCAAAATACAAAAGTACCAACAATTTGGACTTCTTCATTTCCTGCTTCCTGTATGTGACTGGCTCTCCAAAACAAGAAAATTTTGAGAAGCATTTTTCTGATTCATAAATTTTAAATAGATTCCAGATATTAGAATAATCAGAATGTAAACTGCTCTTTCAAATGCATACAGCTTCTACTGAGATTGCCCTGAACACATGGTATAAGGTTACACTTAACCTTAAAGGTTACACATAGTTTTAGAATACTATGCCACCAACTATGCACCATGCAGTGAAAGAGGATTCCTATATAACAATCACAGGCATTTTCTTTGGAAAACAACTCTGCAAGTTCATCTAGTCCTAGGTCCACCTCAAAAATGGCACTAATTTCACCTCTAGACCAGCTGAAATACCATTCTGTCCTTTTCCCTGGATGATGGCTGTATTCTGTCTGGACATCAAAATGGATTCCCCTGCAAACCACTGACAACCTCAATCATGACAGCATCTGCCTGGGAGAAAGAGGTGAGCTGGAGGCCTATTTCCTTCTAAATGTTTCAACTGTTTGATTCTTAAGGAACTGCAGATCTAGATTCACATCCCTGTGTCTGGAAAGCACAAAATGTATACATGATGTATATACAGCACACAATGAAACATAATAGCTCTAGATCCATTAAAAGGAAGCATAACTCAGTAATATGCCTAACGTCATGGTGATCCATCCCTGTATTGTTTATGTATGCTTTCATGTTTTGAATGAAAGTTATCTACAGGTCTGCCTGTGATGTCTCTTAAGAAGCACTGAAGAGAGGCATCCAAACTATGGGCTCAGCTCTATAGCCAAAGAGGAAACCATTTCAGATGTTTACCACTTGGGAACTATTACCTTTTCAACCACCCTTTTACCATCACTTTTGAATTCTGTAAAGAAGCCTCAAGTTGTATTCTTCCTTACTGCAAAAAATAATCCTAACTCTGCTGGGAACCTTTGTTTCACATTAGGCAACTATCTTTTCTTCCTTTTTTTCTTTTCTTTTTTTTTTTTTTTAAATTCTTATCTTTCAGCATTTTACCTTGTGATCAGTATGGCTGCATCCACTGAAGATGTGTCTTCTCCCCAGCTTGTTGACATTTCCAAGTGTATATCGTTCTTCTTGCCAAATTCTTCATGTTGCCATTTGCAAAAGCTTTCCAGCATTTTTTCCCCATGATGTCCAATATACATATCTGTCTGGAAACAAAAAACAATTAAAATTAGGATTCTGTAAATAGAATTGAGAGTATTTTTTTTTTTTACATTGCAAAATTATTCTCCTTTTTACGGCACAACATATTGATAGTAGAATGACATGAGTTTCAAAAGCACACAGTACACTGAGAGGCATACACTGGATCTGTTCATCTGAACTTGCCTCATGGATTTGCAGATTGTTCACTGTCCACAGTGAAGATTAATGATATAAAGATCCTGAATTTGAACACAAAATGAAACTTTGGAGGACATTAAAAAAATGAACACTTTCTAATAACTGAAAAAACATAATTAGAAACACATGAGGGAATCTTATTAGTTAATTAAAATATGAAGCATTTTCACATTATTTTTTAGGAAAAGATCAAGTTTATATTGTGCTGAAATATGGTGTATAAACAATAGGCCAACAGAAAGTCTCAATCAAGCTACCAGCTGACTTGTCTTCCTTCAGAATGAAAGAACAGTATTTGAGATGATGCCTGAAAAGTGCAGTGAAAGAATACTGCTATGTCATGGTATCTTTTACTCATCTAAACACTGGCTGATAAAGAACATCAGTTCTACTGTACACTGGGGATAAGGGAGATGATTTTTGTGTTGAGCTATACAAATGCACAAAAAACAGAGCAGATTTTGATAAGAACTAGCTGAGTTCTACAAGGAAACTTTATTTGATTGACTGTCAACTGCATAGACACAAAAATCTCAGTACATGCAGGACATAAAATTAGGAGATGCCTAATCTTTGCTGAGTTAGCCAGCAGCACAACTAACTAAATAATGGACAAAAGGTAACTGGGAAAATTTGGCAGCTATTCATGTCAGTAAATATTGCAAGCCAAAAGCTAAGTAGCATTACAGGCTAAGACAGAGACAATATACACTTACTGGAGTCTCATGAAGGAGGACAAGTTTTGTCACACGAAGATTTACTTGAAGCCCAAGGCTCTTGTGCTGGAAAAGGTTAAAAACCTAAAGGAAAAAAAAAAGTGCTTATATTGCACACAGTGCCTGATAGACTGAAATAACAGAAACTCAATCTAAAAAAACCTCACATTCTGCTGTTTAATCTGAAGAGAAAGTAAAGTTTAAGCAGTACTCATCCTGGGAGCATACAATACCTTTTCCTCTCAATGTCCATCACCACTTTATAAATTGTAGCTTGCTTCTCTCAATACTTACACATGCATATAATGCTATTTACACAACAATTCTGTTCATTTAAATCCAGGATGGCTCAGTGGTCTGAGCCCGTACATGGCAATAACTCTTCCTATCATTCAGTAAAGTTAAAAGTTTGTATTTATTGTTCATCTCATACACTTTCTTCAGGACAGTACTTCCTGGTGTGTATTTAATAGGCTGCTTTACTGCACCAAATGAGTGCTCTACACTTCCAGATAGAGCATTATCCTTTGTGGTTTTTTTTCAGGTGCTAAGGATCACACAATTCTTCACAAAAGCAATGTCGTCTTTTCACAGTAAGCACACTACTTCACGAGAAATCACCCAGTAACCCAGCCTTAACAGCAATATCAAAAAATAACAAAAAAAAAAATCTTGTTCAGCTTTCACTTTCTAGCTTTGCTGAAGAAGACCAGACAGTCCAGACAAGCCTGCAGCACCACAGTTTTATGCTGCAAAACGTACCGAGTAAGCCTTCATAGTCTGCCGATGGCCATTACAGATGGTCAGTCAGAATAATTAAAAAAGGAGAGTCTGCATTGCTCACATTGATGGAAACATGCCAGAATTCATTTTAAATTTCCTACCATGTTTAAGATGGTTAGAATAAATCTTCTGGCAGCATCTGTTCCATGATACGAAACCATAGCTGGGTCTGCCACCACAACAGTTTCTATATTGTACTCCTGAGGTAACTTGTAAGAGTATCGTTTTCCTCTTCTATTTTCTGATACTTTTTGATTCTTGGATTTTCTTTTATCTGTTAAACAAAAAACATTACTTAACAATCTCATCCTTCAAAATACTCCTACAGTACTTCTAGGATTCACTATCTGTCATTACGGTATAACTCTGAGGAATGTAATACCTGTGAACTGTAATACATGCTCACTTAGCCCTGCCAATGCTAAGGCTCAAACTGAAGGTCTGTACTAAACGTTGGTTCACATCAAAGTAACGGGCATCTTATAGAACTGCTCAAATAAAGTCTGTGTAGGTTCTTTGTATACCTCATTGTAACATCTTTACATATACATATACACCTTCCGGTTTGGTTTGTGAGAAAATAATACAATCATAGAATGTCAGGGGCTAGAAGGGACCTCAAAAGATAAATTCATGTTACATTTGACAGGGAAACGGTCTGAGATTGCAGAAATGTATTCTGTCCATCTTCATAAATTGCACAGAAATAAAAATGTAAAGTAATTGCAAATACATCTATAATGGTACAAATTCAATATTAAGACAATACATGGAACTACTCAGTAACTTGCAAGAATGAAAGAGTATTTCAGAGGAATGACAGAGAAATTATATACAGGACATAGGTTTTCTGGAAACAGAAAAAAAGGAAGTTTTGTTAATGACTTCAAAGCCAGTGCTGTCGTCTGTATAAACAGCTAAAGCAAAACAAAAGCAAACCCTGGAAACAGGCTTCTAAACCTACAGAAAGCTCGAAATCAAACTCATGTTACATTTATTGTAAGCTAAAATTTAGTCCTCTTTCTAAGTTTCCTCTTTGAAAACACAACCAAATCCCCATTACCACTGCGGTATATATAGGAATAGAAAAGCAATTGTGCTAGTTTGAGCCTAGCTAGCATGTTTTGGTGAGAAGAACTAGATGATAGGCTGTAAAATGAAAACAATGGTGAGGTCTACTTCCCTCACAGTCTTGCTGGGATGTGTAAAGAAGAAAGGCAAAACAAAGATTAGGTCACTTGCTTCTTCTCTTCGCTGGGGAGCTTTGCCTGCTGGGGAGAAGCTGAGGCTGCTGGCTGGACTCCATCTTGCTTTCTAACCTCACCCTCCTTTTGCTTGGCTGCTTCACCTTGCTTTTTAACCCTCTTGGCCGAACCTCCATTCTTCCTTGGGACTGGGGTAAGGTTGAGAGGGGTAGGGGGAAGGTGAGGGGTGGTTGAGAGCCCCTCCTGGGGACTCAGGTTTCTGGGAGGGGAATTGTGTTTGTATTACCTTTTTTACCTTGTATATTTGTGTCTATAACTGTATATACTGTGAATATCTGCTTGTAAATTGTGCCAGCTGTAAATATAAGCTTCATTCAAATTTCCAGAGCCGACTGAGTCTAGCCTGGGTGATTTCTAAAAGTGTGGGGGGGAAGGGGAACACCCAAACCATCACATCAATTTACACAGAAACAGTTCAAGCCAGGAGGCTGTAGATATGCATAGAGTAGTTAGCAATGATATTTAAAATCATTTTCCTTAAAATAAAATATAAAATTTAACTCCTTGTTGTAGTAGGCCAACTCTGCTAGGTATCTTTGGGAAGACAAAACTTCTGTGACTGGCCCCATTCTGCTGGTCCACAACAGAATACTGCACTTTCTGTTTACAACTAAACTGATGCTTGAGATGACAAATATATACACATGTTCCACAAACTATTAAATATTAAGAATTTTTGAGATGTTTTTGAGTTAATCAGCCTCATCTCTAATAAGAAAGTTCCTGTAGTTCATTTTATAATAGATAACTACTATCAAAAAACACCGTAAAAAGTCACTCTTCAGGAAACCGCTAAAAATGTGCCCGAAAAGTCACAGAACTCACAAAATAACTTTAAAATACAAGATGCCAATGAAGTAAGGATCTGTGATTTAATATATGTGTCATGTAAATATCAGGTAGAGACATACCTCTCAAAGTATGAAGTAGAATAGAATAGAATAGAATAGAATAGAATAGAATAGAATAGAATAGAATCAACCAGGTTGGAAGAGACCTCCAAGGTCATCCAGTCCAACCTATCACCCAGTCCTATCCAGTTAACTAGACCATGGCACTAAGTGTGCCATCTAGTCCTTTCCTGAACACCTCCAGGGACGGCGACTCCACCACCTCCCTGGGCAGCCCATTCCAAAAACAGGTTATGTATCTTTTTTCTGTAGTCATTTGTCAGAAGTTACACATGTGAGTGATTTAGTGCATCCTGCTACAGAAAGGCTTACTGATTGCTGTACCACTAGTAAAAATGCAAGACTTAGTAACACTAATAAACACACAAATTTACTAAAAGAAAAAAAAAAAGGTATGTTTTCTCCAGAAATAAGTATTTGGTGTTCAAATGCCTAGAAACAGAAACAACTTATGAATTCATAAACTATGTAAAATTAATTTTAATCTGTTTCATTTTGATCCTTTAGACACTTGCTTAGCCTTGCAAGTACAGCTACTCACTGACTTATGTTTGCTAAGTGTGGATCTACGACCTAGTTTATAAAACATTATGTGTGTTTTCATTACTCTTTTGAGAATAATTTTTAATGAAATCTCAGTGTCAGGATTTGTGCCAAAAAAACCCACACCCAATATGCTATAACAGCTATGACTTACCATGCAAGCATCTAACACTGTAAGAGTAGCCTACAGATCTATGCTTAAATGCTAAACTCATTTGGGTTAAAAAAGATCTCTCATGAGTCATCTAGCCAATTTGCCTTCCTCCTAGGAGCAGTGAATGATTTCAGTGCAGTTTCCAACAACACAGCTTATTCATTGTTCATTTTGTAAAGCTCTGAATTTAGTATTATCATGGTTGTTAGAAGAGTCTGCGAACACACCTCTCTAGAAATTTTAGCCAGCAGTGCATTTGTATTCAGAACTGATAATAGCCCACAATGAAATCCAACATACACTAAGGTCACTGCAGTTCCCTATACTGTTTAAATCTCTGTCTTTTAGGATTGTAGTGGATAAGAAGACTACACATCCTCGTAAACAAGCTGGCTGCAAGAAGAAGTGACCATTATTTGCCTCAGATATCTGCTGGTTTAACAAACCAAAGGACAATCTGTTCTTGGCCAGCCAACCTCTTCCAAATTGCTGGCAGAATTCCGCAGTAGATTAAAACTTATTTATGTAAAAACTTAAGCTCTTCCCCAAGACCTTTAAATAAATAGAAGCCATTTTGGTACTAACAATATTCAAACAACTGCCATGATTACTGCCAGAGAACAGGCAAAAGGGACTTTAGGCAAAGCCATTTGCTTTTCTGTATACTCATAAATAAATCAAAATTACAAAGAATTGCGCATTACTGAAGGTATCTTATGTGAGAGATTACAATTGCTACAAAACACCACACCTACATCAGTAATGCACATGCTAGCAAGATGAAAGTCAGATTAACTGAAAAAAAATTCTGTTAGGGGTCAAAGATTTACGAAATTTAAAATTTTAATTACATTGGCATATTGCAAGATGCTGCAGAAGGACTCTGTGCTTCTAGGTTTTGTGCAGCTACAGAAAATACAAAGATTCCATATAAAATTATTACTAAAATTCAGTTGACAGGAAGAAAAGCTAGCAATACTCCAGTACTCCAGCAAGGAAACCAGAAATACTGTAGCAAGTACATCTGACATTTGAGAAAATAACAAGAAATGTTAATAATAAATTATGTTTCCACCTCTGCACCCCTCACACACACACCTTGCAAAAAACCCTGACAACCAAAGAGATGAAAATCCAACAATTATAATTATAGGTTGCATAAAGCATCAGCCAAAATTATGAACTGGTTCTGACTACAAGACTTCTGGACATGAATTCCAAGTCCTCAGGCACAACAGCATTTCCCTGAGTGCATTCCTGAGTGAGACTCAGACTACAGAGCAATCACCATCATGCCTCAGAGTTTCTTTTCCTAGGGAAAAGAGAATGGGTATCCTATACACACAGGAATTGCAGTGTTCTGGCTAGGGAAGGAATATCCAGGAGCTTAAGAAGCCACAAGCTACACTTCCACTATAGTTTGGATAGGGATTTAAATGTTCTAATGCAGACTGACAATTGGTTTATGACCTAGGACATGGAAATCAATACCTTAAAGCAGCACCAGCTAGTGTAATCTTACAGATATAGAACTAGGACTAAGATTGTTTATGCATTTTGTATCACGATTATCACATGGAACCAAGCTATACAGAAAGAACCATCACAGTTCTCCCAGCTGACTTACAGCCTACATTCCATGAAGTCACTCCTCTGGTTTTGATCCAGTGAAACTTGCAGGATTTTTTGTGCAAGTCGTCATCACCATAGCAGGGAAAGAACAATATGCTTATAATTAAGAATATGTTTCATTAAGAATATTGTTTATCACATGAACTGTGAAGGGAAGGCTTCCAGTCTCCCAAATACAGAAGAGATTAAAAAAAAACATATTTGCTGTATTCCAGGTAAGAGCTCTGGATCACTAGTCATTGTGAAAAGGCATGAGTATTTGAGAATTGTTTTTTGATTTACAACTGTCAAGGACTGAGTTGAACCTGCTGCTGTTATCCACACCATGCTGCAGTCATGCCAGTTTCAGAAATGAAGGTGCCAAGAAAAGCAAAGTATTATGGTGCTTGAAGTTCAGATTGCTATATGGGAGGCTTCCTGTTCCAGTTGCTGCTCCTGGGTTCTGGCTTCTTGGGTGTTGGCTCTTTTCTGCAGGCATGGTGGCAGAACAGGTGGGAGTCAGGTTACAGCTGGTTATAGCTGTTTTATGCTGGTTTGGTGTCCCCCCCCCCCCCCGTATTTCACTGTGCTTCTTCTGCAAGTAGGCTAAGATAAGGTAATCATGTATTGTATCATTAGACTAATTAGATTATTAACTAAGATAATTACACATTGTGCTTATGATATCTCACGTTATAGTAAACTCTTAGCTCTTTATCTCAACCCTAAGTTATTTGAGTTACTCTTCCCTTCACTTTTCTTTTGGAGGATCAGGGAGCTTAGCCCTTGCAACTAAACCATTAGCCTGTAACAAGGGCTTCAGGTTAGGTTAAATGATTAGCCTTTGTTATGAATTATGCAAAATTAATAATCTCTATTATTTTTTATATCCAACCAAAGATTGTTAATAACTATGAAAACTATTTGCATTAAATCTCACCAGAAAACTTATTTACAAGGTTCGAAATGCACAGTTTGGATATTTATACACACAGGGAGCAGGGAAAACTAGAACACTTTAAGAAATAACTAGCAAATGCAAACATTATACGGGAAGAGAAGGTTCTTGCAGTCAATATACTACTTGTGGTTAATTATAGCGCTAATCCAATAGATGGACTTAGGAAGCTGCTTTCTGCTTATGGCAGAAGGCAATTAGTGAATTACAAGATGCTTTAAGTATTTAATCATAAAAATTATCTCCCGACCCACAGGACTAGCTACAGATTCAAACAGTACCTACACAATTCTGTCAATGTCGTGTGAGCCTCTGAGGCTTCTGATTCTTCCCAGGCTTCACAGGTGCTGGGAAAAGGAAGTAGATGATCTCTGACCTTATTCTAGCTCCTCTGGATGATCTGTGTATCTCCAGGACTTCCTACCTTGGCAGGAGACTTTCAGGTCTAGGCATGATGTCTTGCAATGTGCAGTCTAAGCACAATGTCATGCTGGCTATGCAGGCCTATTGCATGGAGGCATTTAAAGTCTGTTCCTGGTAAACTTGAGTCAGACAGTTTCCAGGCAGTTCAGCAAAGCTAGCTTGTAGCTTAGCATAATGCTGCAGAAGGCAATGGCAGAATCACTGCCATAAACAGAGAGTAACTGCAGCGGCAGGCATGAATACAACATCAGAGCATTTTGTGTTATCTGCTGATCTCTTTTATCAATACAGTCCAAGACTAATGGGCCTTTGGACACAAATTAGCCAATCAGAATGGCAGTTAGGTGAGCTTGACCATATTAGATGAAGCCATAAGCTTGCTTTACCCAAATCTGGGAAAAACATAGGCTTGCACAAGGCAGGCACAAGCCAAGTGTATGTACCTTGTTCACCACAGGATTTAAACAGGAGCAAAACACGTCTGGGCAAGTCAGAGTCCTTAGATTCAGTGGCTCCAGGTTCTTTGTCCTCTTTCCTGATGTTGCTTCTCCCCATAGCAGAAAGAGGGAGGGAGAGAGAGAAACATGCCTGGGCAAGCCAGGACATGTATAAGGAGCCTACAGGAAAGCTGGGGAGGGACTATTTACACGGTCTAGTAATGTTAGGATGAGGGGGAATGGGTTTAAGCTGGAAGAGGGGAGATTCCGACTGGATGTTAGGAGGAAGTTCTTTACAGTGAGGGTGGTAAGACACTGGAACAGGTTGCCCAGGGAGGTTGTGGATGCTTCCTCCCTGGAGGTGTTTAAAGCCAGGCTGGATGAGGCCTTGAGCAGCCTGCTCTAGTGGGAGGTGTTCCTGCCTATGGCAGGGGGTTGGAGCTGGATGATCCTTGAGGTCCCTTCCAACCTAAACCATTCTATGATTCTATGATTCTAAGTCTGTTTTAGCCTATTTAGGCCTACCGCAACAGCCTTACAGTGTGGCACTTTGCCCTAATAGGGACTGCTTTCCTCTGTAACACACTTGTGAATTGGTTCCTTTGAAAGGTTTCATGGACCAGGTGCTAAAGAAAGGAGTGGAGTTTGAGGTCTGTGAATGTGCAGCTGGGTCTCTTGTGTAAAAAAATCACACACACAATCACCAAGAAAATATTCACACACACTCTCACAAATCTAGAAAGTATCTGCTTCTGTTGGTGCAATTCTCTTCCTCCCCTTATTAACAAAATAAACATTCCCCACTTTCAAAACCAAGTTCTTTGTTCCCTCCAAACAAGTTTGGCTGTACAGTACCTTTCAATCCAGCCCACAACAGGAACAGACAACAAAAATGTCTTCTTTGCCTCTTCTAACTGTGCATGAAAAACTGTTACTTCCAACCCTTCACTGTGTCCAGCACGGATGTTCAATCTTCCTAATAATTGCAAACCATCACTGGCAATTACACATCTTCTGTATAGGTACAGTCTTTGAGGTCAGTTTGGCTCAAAACCAGCTGCATAGACACCTGTCCCACACTACCTAATCTGACATATGAGTACTGTAGAAGCAAGACATCCTGTCGTATGGTAACACCTATACTGCTGAGAAGTTGCCACACTGGTAAGATAACAGCTTCTCTGTGTCCCAAAGCTACAACAAAGGCCACTATGCATAACTCAAGTATCAGAGAGTTATGTATACTGATCTGTTTGATCTTTGTTTCATTCAAATCCTAGTTCAGAATTTGACTCAAAATTCTCAAATGCTACTGTAGAGACCTATTTTTGTTGCTCCAAGACATCTTTAAGGCTGTGCCCATATTACAGACGTTTTCGAGGTATCAGCTAAAAGCATGACACTATGATAAGAGCAAATTGCTCTTAGCACAGACAGGGCTTTTATGCATGTAACTTGCTGGAACCCTGTTTAGTGAAGTAACCTGTATCAGCAGAGGGAGAGATTGCTCTTGCTAGGACATAACATCATTCATAAATTCTAGATATTTATGCCCCCCTGGCAATAAGGTGCTAGTGAGTTATGCACAGCTTATTTTGAAATTTCAAGATGGTAACAGAGATAATGAAACTTATTTCAAGCAAACAGTTGAAGTTGTTGACAGATTATTTGCACAGAGTCAGATCCTTGGGCATAATTATTAGAAGACAATAAGACGACTTTCCCATTTTAGAGCATAAAAGAAGAGATGACTGATAATGAACATGACAGAAAAATAATGTCCTTACAGAAGAGATTGCATCTTTTCTAATTTTCACACATGCCACGGTTTGCTGTTGATGCCTATCTCCCCTTTCCCAGTGTACAAACCATTTTCTTTCTCTCACTCACAAACACATGTTGACATGCATGCTCTCACTTATCACCAACGAGAAGAATAACTAGCTTTACTTTATGTGAGCTACTTATGCTGTTATAGAAAACTGCACTTTTAGATAAGTAGTGGTAATGTAACACAATGCCTAGAAGAGGAGAATAGAGCCTGCTCTCTACATGGCTCTCTACAACTACCTGAAAGGAGCTTGTAATGGAGCAGGTGTAAGTGTCCTCTCCCACTGTAGGGACTAGCAATGGGACTTAAATTCTGCCATGGAAATTTATACTGGACATTATGAAAAATTTCTTTACTGAAAAAGTGGTGAGTTGTTGGAAAAGGCTGCCCAGGGAGATGATGGAGTCAGTGTCCTTGGAGGTGTTAAAGAAGTATGTAGATGTGGCAGGTATAATTTAGTGGTCATGTTAGTTGGGCTCATGACCTTAAAGTCTTTTCCAACCTTAATGATACTACGATTTATTTAGTCATTTTTAGTAACTACAAAAGGAGCCTTTTCTTGCTAATTAATCTTTGATTTCAACCTGCAGATGGTTTCCTAATCATAAAACCAGTATTTATAAAATGCAGCTGCATACTTTCTTTACCTTTCTTTATCTGTTTGAAAGAATCTAGCTCCTCCTGCTTCATTCCCAATGTCATATAATCCAGCTTCCTAGCCATGTCACTGTAGCTCTGCTATTTTTTTCCACTTACATCAGTATCTCACTTATACTACGTTAGGAGATCTGAGAAAAAATTGCCTAAAAATGTTGAACTCACTATGTTTTATTTCCTGAAAAAAAATAACGTGCCACAACAATATTAGAAATGTAATGAGCTCATGCTAAGGTCAAAAGACTGATATGTCCTCTATCCTTTGAAGAAGAGGAGCTTATTAAGAAGCTGGAACAGAATGTCACCTTTCACAAAGGCTGCTTTTGCCATTTCCATTCAAAATCACTGTCACCATCGTATTTTAAACTTTTGTTGAAACCCTTCTACTTCAACAACTTTTTCTACCCACCACTGAGATGGATGTGTTAGGATTAGTTCCCACAGTTCTCCTAGGTGTCAATCATAGAACAAGAACATTGTCATAAAAATCCTTTCAATTCAAGTTAGACCCATTTGGAAGTTCAAGACATTACTGACTGAACCTGGGATGAAATGTACTACTGTTTCAAAAAAAGGCAAATTGGTACAAACACTGCATGTACTGAGTAATTAAGTAATTCTTCAGTTGGAGTAGAAAAAATGACCTGCAGGTTTCTACCTTCTGGACACTAAGAAGCAGTGTCTGCTTCTCAACGGAGAGATCTCTCTTCTGATAAATGAAAGGGCAGCCATCTTGAAGTTCACCATAAGTTTCTAGTTACTGCTATAAGAATAATCAGACACACATTTGTTGGGAGTTTATTTAACTACCATCTACATGTCTTAAAAATACGTCCACCACATTAGAACTTATTTGTGAGATTTGCATATTACCTGTAACAACACCACAGTACTGATTCTGAGAGGTTGTCTTTTCAGTAATTTTCTCCTCTATGGACCTTTTTCGTCTGTACACCCTGTGTGCATGACCTGTCACAGCCAAAGTGTGATTGAGTGGCTCAATAAATATGAAGTCCTCATTAATCTGTATAAACCCCATCTGCAAAGGAAAACAAAAGGAACACATAAGAATTTAAGAAAGTATGGAGCTGTGCACAGACCTCCAGAATTAAAGGAACTGCAAAACTTTAAGAACCCCTTTTCTCAGCCTTGCAAGAAGATGACTACCTTTACATTTTACAAGCCTTTCTACTTAAGTAAACTAGAATAAATTTCATTTATTTAATCTAAAACTGTGTGGGTGGGTGGCCACATGCCAGTAGCAGACGCATGGTAAAAGACCTGGAATGTTGAAAGTTTGCTTTGGGAGACCCATGGGGTCATTTAAATATGTACAGCACATACAGAGAAGTCTATACACTATTTTTACTGCTTAGTATATTGTCACATTTCTAGATAACTGCATTTCGTAGAGTGACAGGAATAATCTATAAATAACAACACAAACGACTATGAAGATGTGTAAGACATCTTTTGACACTTCTTTTACACTCACATTAAAAATAAAAATCTAAAGTATTTTGTAAAAGATACAGCATTCCCTCCTGGTTGCCAGCAGCTAAAACAGAAAAACATTCTACTGCCATTTAGCTTTCCCCCCACCCCAACATATTTCTACACACAAATATATATAAAAAACTAACACAGCAGATGCATATCTAATATCCTAAGAGTGTGGCCAAAGTCACAAAAATAAATACTATAAAATATATATAAATAAATACCACACAAAACCTAACTCAGCTCAAATTTTAAGTTAAGCTGGAGACAAGAAGTATTTTCTTTCTCCTAGAAAATGTCATCAGCAAGACTGACAGTTAACATTCTCATTCTCTAAACTTAAAAACCTATGAAACAGTTTTGCTACAGGAAGAAAACTATGTGGTGCATCTGACTATGAGGAGCAGAGGTCTTCTGTATGCTTCCATGTAGTATGAATGAAAAACAAATAGAAAACAACGTTTCTGATGGAATTAAGTAAGTGCTGTTATCATATAAGATATTCTGCCTGACATATGTATAAATCATCTAAAGGAAATTCCAATCCAAGCAAAGGAAAAAAAAAACCACAAATTTTATAAGTGTTTGCCTCAAATGTAAGTGGAAGTTACTTTGAAAAGCAAACCCCAACACAATCTTCGCACAACCACATTAAATAAACGTGAATATATCTATTTAGTTTTTTTGTCTACATTCACCGCAGAACGCTGAACAGATGCTGACAGGTCATCATTAACAATGTACCGAAACATAAGAGTAGCTCAGTTTCTTTGTTCTGTTTCCATTTTGCACTTACTTTAGCAGATGATCTTTAAATGTTAAACATTGAGAGATTAACTACTTATGTATTGATATTACTTTAGAATTACTGAATCAGTCAGGGTCAGAAGGGACCACAAGGATCATCTAGTTCCAACCCCCCTGCGTTGGGCAGGGATACCTTACTCTAGCGCAGCCTAGCCAGAGCCTCATCCAATCTTGAACACCTCCAGGGATGGGGCCTCCCCCACCTCCCTGGGCAACCCATTCCAGCCTCTCACCACTCTCATGCTGAAGAACTTCCTCCTCACGTCCAGTCTGAACCTACCCATCTCCAGCTTTGCTCCATTCCCCCAAGTCCTGTCACTCCCTGATAGCATACAAAGTCCCTGCCCAGCTTTTTTGTAGGCCCCCTTCAGATACTGGAAGGCCACAAGAAGGTCACCTCGGGGTCTCCTCCCGACTGAACAGCCCTAACTCTTTCAGTCTGTCCTTATAAAAGAGGTGCTCCAGCCCTCTGATCATCCTCGTGGCCCTTCTCTGGACACACTCCAGCACGTCCTCTGTGATAATTTTGAGCACTTTGGGGAAAAAAAAAAAAAGACTACTGCTTCATCTCTTGGGCCATATCACAGCCAGAAAAGAGAAGATGAAACCACATCCTTGGCAGCCATGCCCTTATTTTTTCACAATGATTAAAAGACCTTCTACCATAAAACTAAACACAGAAAGCAGAGAAAAATAAAAGTCATGCATTAAAGCCCCACAGTTTCAATGTGTTTTTTTAGATCACAGAACCACAGAATGCCAGGGGCTGGAAGGGACCTTGAAAGATCATCTAGTCCAAACCCCCTACCAGAGCAGATCACCTATACCAGATCACACAGGAATGCTTCCACATCGGTTCTGAATATCTTCAGAGAAGGAGACTCCACAACTCCTCTGGTAAGCCTGTTCCAGTGTTCTGCCACCCTCATAGTGAAAAAAATCCTTCTTGTCGTTACATAAAATTTCCTATGCCTCAACTTTCTCCCATTGCCCCTTGGCCTGTCACTGAGCATCACTGAGCACAACCTGGCTCCATCCTCTTGGCACTCACCATTTACATATTAATAAACATTACAGAGGTCACCTCTCAGTCTCCTCTTTTCCAAGCTAAAGATCCCCAGCACCCTCAGTCTCTCCTCATAAGAGAGATGCTCCATTCCCTTAATCATCTTTGTGGATCAATATAGATATTGGATGATAAGGCAAAAATAGGCTTCAGAAAGTTCAAATGGCAAAACCTCCACACAGTGAAAACACAAAGCAATGTAAGGAGTAAAAGAAATATTGAAGACAGTATCATTCTGAGGTAGAACTGTAAATGAGTTCAGAGGAACCAATCCATCTCCCAACAGTTTCATCTGAAAAGCTGCTGCTACGTACAACTCCAATTGAAAACTCTACCAGGACAGTGGATTTATCTCATACAAAGGTAACATAGCATGCCACTTTCCCCCTTGCATTCATGGATCCCTGCATTTTCAATTTCGTATCTGAAACAGAACTTACACATAGCATAGACACAATTCACAGTATCACAGTATTATCAAGGTTGGAAGAGACCTCATAGATCATCAAGTCCAACCCGTTACCGCAGAGCTCAAGGCTAGACCATGGCACCAAGTGCCACGTCCAATCCTGCCTTGAACAGCTCCAGGGACGGCGGCTCCACCACCTCCCTGGGCAGCCCATTCCAGTAGCCAATGACTCTCTCAGTGAAGAACTTTCTCCTCCCCTCGAGCCTAAATTTCCCCTGGCGCATCCTGAGGCTGTGTCCTCTCGTTCTGGCATTGGCTGCCTGAGAGAAGAGAGCAACCTCCTCCTGGCTACAACCCCCCCTCAGGTAGTTGTAGACAGCAATAAGGTCTCCCCTGAGCCTCCTCTTCTCCAGGCTAAACAATCCCAGCTCCCTCAGCCTCTCCTCGTAGGGCTGTGCTCGAGGCCTCTCACCAGCCTCGTTGCCCTTCTCTGGACACGCTCAAGCATCTCAATGTCCCTTCTAAACTGGGGGGCCCAGAACTGAACACAGTACTCAAGGTGTGGTCTAACCAGTGCAGAGTACAGGGGCAGAATGACCTCCCTGCTCCTGCTGGCCACACCATTCCTGATGCAGGCCAGGATGCCATTGGCTCTCTTGGCCACCTGGGCACACTGCTGGCTCATGTTCAGGCGGGTATCAATCAGCACCCCCAGATCCCTCTCTGTCTGGCTGCTCTCCAGCCACTCCGACCCCAGCCTGTATCTCTGCATGGGGTTGTTGTGGCCAAAGTGCAGCACCCTGCACTTGGAGCCATTGAATGCCATCCCATTGGACTCTGCCCATCTGTCCAGGCGGTCAAGGTCCCGCTGCAGAGCCCTTCTGCCCTCCAGCCCAGCCACATCAGCCCCCAGCTTGGTGTCATCTGCAAACTTGCTGATGACTGACTCAATGCCCTCATCCAGATCATCTATGAAGATGTTAAAGAGGATGGGGACCAGCACTGATCCCTGAGGGACACTGCTAGTGATCAGTCACCAGCTGGATGTGGCACCATTCACCACCACTCTCTGGGCTCGGCCCTCCAGCCAGTTCCTAACCCAGCACAGAGTGTTGCCATCCAAGCCATGGGCTGACAGCTTAGCCAGCAGTTTGCTGTGGGGAACAGTGTCAAAGGCCTTGCCGAAGTCCAGATAGACCACATCCACAGGCCTCCCCACATCCACCAACTCAGTAGGATTCAATCCCAGTACAATGTCATTTGGAAAAAAAAATCCTAAGACTGAAGTGGGTACTGACTCTGCCCTTTATTCACTTTACGCAGTAGAGTGAGAAGTTGAGTACAGGACAGACTTCACCAAATGAGTACGCAAAGCAATACATGGGACTAATGGGAGACATTCTGCAATGGAGTCACATCAACTACAACTATCTTAAAGTGAACACTTGCCCTCGTAAATGACAGTTTTCCACAAAATACATTCACTTTATACCAAGACTTTTCACTTTCTTAGAAGAAGCAAACAAAAGTCATCTAGAAACACCAGCTCTGAATAACAATGGTTAAAGTAGTTCATATCTGAAATATGCCAATAATCATAAAAAGGAGGTAGGTTGAAAGTCTTCTGAAATATGAAACCTTGGGTTCTTCCTTAAATTCAATCAGAAATAGTATAGGTAAGTGATGAAGAATGAAAAATTACTGAATATTCTGGGCAATTGCATCCAATAAATTAATTTATAACTCCTACATCTCCTCATTTCTTACATTGAAGTTGAAACACTCATGCTAATCTTGTGTGTCCAGCATCCATTTCCTGAAAGGACACCATTTTTTTTTCCTGTTTGGAGCCTGGATAAGAATTTGACACTCTGACATACATCCTATGCAAATCTCAACTAAGTCTACTGCTTCTAATAAAGCTATATTAATGTGAGAAGTCATAGAAACTTAAAAGTGAAATTATTTTGCGAAGACTATCTGTACAAATAGTTACCAGGTACAATGCATAACCCAGAACATGTCAAGATTGACAAAGATTTATTTAAACTTTCATATACTCTTCCTTGCATACCAACTCAGAGAGACAGCTTCTTACTGTTCGAAGTTGAAGCAATGCAGATTTTGACCATAATATTATTTCTCAGAGAATTTGTACAAATAAGGCAATGAAAGAATGTACGGAAAAATGAACATCCTTTCCTTAGAACAGGAATTGAGCAGTAAGAAACCAAGAAAACTTATTTCCCTTGCTATCATTATCACACACACATACAAAAATGCCCTAGGATGACAGAAAAATATCCACTACCATGAAGTCATTCTCATTTTAATATCTCCAAGAAAAGATGGGACACAGATAATACTCCATCAAAAGGAAGACTTCAAATACCACAAGACAGTTATGAAATAGCATTTTTTCCAATATGTGGCATTGTTTTCATCACATAGATTTGCTAAAATACAATAATAAATGCAGCCAGCACAACAGACTTCAAGGAAATGTCAGAACATTATAATTTTTTCTTTTTTTAAACAAAGTTGTTTGCCAGCTCCAAATTCAAGTTTCATTAATCTACAATTTATCATTAGTCACTTATGGACTAGCAGTTACTGAATCACTGAATCACAGAATATTAGGGGTTGGAAGGGTCATTGAAAGATCATCTACTCCAATCCTGCTGCTAGAACAGGGCCAATTAGAGCAGGTCACACAGAAACGCATTCAGGGGGATTTTGTATGTCTCCAAGTGATGAAGACTACACAACTTCTCTGGGAAGCCTGTTCCGGTGTTCTGTCACCTTCACAGTGAAAATGTTTTTCCTTATGTCAACGTGGAATCTCTTATGCTCCGTCTTGCACCAGTTGCCCCCTGTCCTATCATTGGATGTCACTGAAGGAAGTCTGCCTCCATTCTCCTGACACTGCTCCTCATGTATTTATAAATACGAATGTGTTCACTCCTCAGGCTTTTCTGCTCCAAACTAAAGAGCCCCAGCTCCCTCAGCCTTTCCTCATAAGGGAAATTCCACTCCTGTACCATTTTTATGGCTCTGTACTGGATTCTTTCAAGCAATTCCCTGTACTCCTTGAACTGAAGAGCCCAGAACGGGACATAATATTCCAGATGTGGCCTCATTAGGGCAGAGAAGAAGGGAAGGGAAAAGCTATAATGGCACATATATCAACAAGGGTCTATGTCACAGCAACATTAAAATCTCCTTATCCATATATCATATATTTTTGTTGGTGTTGTTTCAGCATTGTCACTTTGATCTTAGATCCTGCAGTATCTGGGTTTAGCATAAAAGTTATCATCTCTTTTGCTTTCCTCTGTCTCATGAAATTTTCTAAATCCACAAAAATCTGAAACTTGTCCATGATCATCATAATAAATGTGTAACAATGCTATCATATTTATATTCCATGGAGCTTATATGAAGTGGGCTTTTGCCTACATTTTGCATTATTATGTTTTTAATCAATCCTAATTTAATATTTTAAAATTTTTGTGTCACGAATTGGTACGCAACTCAAACATACTGTCACTGCCATCAGCAGTGAAATGCATCCATCTGACACAAGCCCCTCCAACGACCACAGCTTTCAGTGCAACCCAGCAGGCTGGCCATCACAGTCAGGCAAACTCCTCTCCATACGCCAACTACTTTCTGTTCTAATTATTAGAAATATTGATTGATTACAATCAGCAACAGTACTGTCACATCACTCACGGAGTAGGCTTGCTCAGCTTGTGGCACTGTTTCTAGAAAAATCAGTGCACTGTACAGCAAGCCTCTGTATTCTGTGAAGGACAGAAAACATTCACAAGAAAAGACCACTTGCTACCAAGTGAGTAATCTGGACTTCTCTGGTGCTGATCACAGCACCCAGCAGCAACATCGTATATTTTTCTGAGCAGATTACACTGTCTTGTAAGAAACACAAGCCAAGAGAACAGTTGGCTGATTCCTCTAGTACAATGGATTTTCAGGGTTTTTTTTTTTTACTCTCTCAAAGTAAAAAAGGCATTTAATCTTTTTATTTTAGCCAGGAAATCAATCAAAGAGAATTATATACCACTCACGAAATTGTAGGTTTACTTATACATTTAACTTGAATATTAAAACCAGACCCAGCTAGACTGAACTTGCAAAATCATATCCAATCTTCACTTTGCATCATATGCAGCATGCATTATTTCTTTAATCTCATACTACTATAATTCTCATTACTTAAATCCTGCAGCATCAAAAAGTTAATAAAAGAAACAGTCTAGAACAGTGATTGAAACTTATCTTTGTAAATGTTTTATATCCACAGATCAAGTCTAACTGCCTGAGCATTCAAGACTTTGTAAAACAGAGGCCTTATTACACTTAGCAGCCTTGTAATAGACTCTTTATTGACCTAGATTTTTTATTTCCTTGCTGCTCTTACTCACTGTAGTTTCAATAAAACTGCTACTTCTCCTGTTTGAAATTTGTTTCATATTTTTCTCATCTGAAAATCTTTCCAATTTTCTACCTTCATTTATTCATAGCTTTTACTTTAAGATCAGTCTAATCCTGGATCTACATTGATTTTTTGCCTTGGCTCCTTGAAATTCAATCACTCTAGTGTTTTCATAACAGGCAATCATACAGTATCATAATTTCTTCTTTGGGATAAGCACATCGGGCTTTGACTGTTGCTTTATGAAACAGTCTTTATTACTGTAATTATCTTTATACACATAGATTCCTCTGTCTGAGCATCAGCAAACAGAATTGCAAGCCATATCTCAGCCTTTTTTCAGTCCAGGTTTCAGAAATGCTAAAGGTTTTGCATCGCCACTAAATATCCATCACCAGTTGTAAAGGAGGGGTAATTAATTAATGTGAGAATTACATATTTTCAAAATTGATGTTGTTTATTAATTTTGATACTCAGAACTCTCGCCACCTCCAACCACTAATTTTAATAATAATTAGTTCTTAGCACGGTCATGGAAACATTATACAAAGGAATAACTAAATCTAGAAACAACTTGCAAAAACATATACATTAATTGAACTGGAAGAGAAGATTCTTGCAGCCAAATACCGTTTGCCCACTTGATGTACTCAAGTCTATCTTTCTGCTTATGGCAGAAGGCAATAGTAAATTATAAGAGGCTTTAAGTATTTACTCATAAAATATTATTTCCCAACTTGCTGGGCTAGCTACAGCTTCAGACAGTTCAGGAAACTCTGTTATTGTCTTGTCAGCTGCTGAGACTTCAGAGGCTTCGTAGGCTTCAGAGTGCTGGGAAAGGAGGCAGACAATCTCTGACCTTATCTCTTGGCTCCTCTGGACGATCTGTGTATCTCCAGGATTTCCAGTCTTGGCAGGAGACTTTCAGGTGTAGGTAGAATGTCTTGCAATGTGCAGTCTCAGCATGATGTCACATTGGCTATGCAGGCCGATTGCATGGAGGCATTTAGAGTCTGTTCCTGGTAAACTCAAGGCAGGCAGTTTCCAGGCAATTCATGATGCACTGAGGCAATACGCAATAGCAGCAGGCAACAGCAGGCACAAATACAATGGCAGAGCACACTGCGTTACCTGTTCAACTCTTTTATCAATACAGCTTAAGACTAATGGGCCTTTGGATACAGAATAGCCAATCAGAATGGAAGTTAGCCAAGCTTGACCATAGGCTTGCTTTACTCAAATTTGGGAAAAGCATAGGCCTTGCACAAGGCAGGCACAAGCTAAGCATGGGTACCTTGTTTACCACACAAGCAAAACAAGTCTGGCCAGGCCAGGCCAGAGCCCTTTGCTTCAGTGGCTTGTTTGGATATTATATATGTATGTACTGAATAGTAATAATTTGAGGCATACAAATAGTTTTAAAACTTTGGCATAAACCACAGTTTTAAGCCTAACTTTCAATTGCAGCTTCTACAAAACAACTGCAGTTGCAAATGTATATGTATGAAAAATGTTTGACAGAAGTATACTATAGAATTACTGTGAAATAAATGCATTGTTTTACTAAATTCAAGCTACTATACATACTGCAAATATGCATTCTCTATAGCTATACATCTATTAATCTTCTAAGTATATAAGTTCTACATCCTTTAAAAAAAGGGGGCAAAATGCAGAGGGAGAGAGAGAGAGAGACTATACTAAATAGAGGTGATCTGGACTTTGACTTTACTGTACATAAAATTTCATTTTCTTCCAAATAAGCAGTTTCATGCTAATTCAAGAAAAGTACTTTTAAAATATATCTTTAAAACCATAAATTCAAGATTATTAACACAGGAAGATTTATACTTAGAAATTACAAACTAAGAAATGCAGACTTACCACAGGCATCTTATTATTTCTTTTCCTTATGCAGCCCTCTAAAAGTTTATGAAGTACAGGAAACCTATTACAGCACTGATGCCTGTGTGATCTTGTATAGGAGATCCTGCTCTGGAAGGAGGGTTGGACTAGATGACCTTTCAAGGTCACTTTCAGCTCCTGACATTCTGCAATTCTGTGATTATATCATTTTAAAACCAAATTGGCATTTCTGATCCAAGTGCTAAAAGTCATTTTGAAACAGGAAGTCCAATTCTACATTACATCTGTGACAGTCAATTTAAAATCTATTTTCAAGACACGCTGGGTTAAAGAAACACTGAAAGCATTTGATTTTTAAACTAACTGATATTAAAAAGCTGTACTGCATGCATTTGCTGCAGATTAATTCCTCAAGGAGAGACAGCTATTGCCAAGCCAGACTTCATCAGTAGTGCAAGTATGAAGTGTGCAGCACATATACAACTGCACACAAAACACACTCTGAAATCTGTAAGAAAAACGAACACGGTATTCGCAATCTTAGATGCCTAAAACTATACAGGTTTTATGGTAACCATGACTACGGTAGAACAGAAACATCACCCACTCTACCAAAACACCATATAATAAATCATCGATCCCCCTCTGATCATTTCTCCCTTCATTAGTTAGCTCCTACTTTTTATCTCGAAAAGTCAAACTGATGGTTAAAACTAGTTAATTCTGGAATTGTTTTATCTGTCAGCTTTGCTTCTATTAAAAGAAAGAGATGCTCTGAAAAAAAGTTAGAAAGTCTTAATGATTGTCTATTTATTCCAAAGACACAAGCTGAATTAGTAAAGTAGGTATCTTTTGCTCAGAAACCCTGAGTAACATTATTACTATTTTTTAAGAATAACAACACTAAAGACGACTCTATGTCTTTTTTTTAAATCACTGTTTATATAAATCCTTGATATTACAGTAAGAAGGTAACCACATACTTAATATCAGAAGACTCTCCATTTTAGAATGTTTAAAAGGAAAAAAATCTGAAAAAAACAATTTCAAGGATGCTATCCTCAAAACTGTCTGCTTTGGTCGATACATTGTCTATAAGGCAGGATGTAGTGTTTTGCCCTTTGTCTCTAAGCTTATCCAGATCTGATTTCTTATCAGTTTAGACCAATGATAGAGCTGTGACAGATACAAAGTTTTGTTACATAACCAAGTATCTGATTTTATGGTGTGTAGAAAAATTCACTGCCTGTATCTTTATGTTATAAATTAAATCTATTTTTAAAATAGTAATTCATAAATGTAGCTAGAACTAGTTAAAAAAAGAAAACTAGAATACATTAATGCAGAAGTAATGAACTGACCATGTAGCATATTCCTTTTCACTTCATTAAAAAAAAATCATTAATGAGAAACCAATTTAATTAAAATGGAATCTATTATACAACTAAGAGAACGTATACACTTTCTGTATTCACTGCCAAAAATGGCCAGTCACAATCAGTACCCCTTTTTCCCCCATGGAGTTCTTTCAGTGGTGTCTCAGCATTTATGGCCTTCGGGTTTTGTATTTTGATTTGTCCCTGTGTAGGCAAGAGTCGTTACTTTTTTATTTGTATGAGCTCTCATTTTCACATAGGACTATGTTTCAAGAAGCTGGGAGGCATTGCAACAGTACGGAATTTCAGAAGGGACACGTCTTCAATAGAGTTCATCAAAACCAGAATGATCAGAGATTAACATAATTCAAGCGGTTTCCAAATGAATTGAAAGAAGTACCCACCACTACAAAAGGAAACATTAATGAACTAGCAAGACTGCTAAACCATATGGAAAAAATTCAAAGATATCAAATGCTTGAGTTCTATGGAAAAAGATCTTCATTTTGTTCCCGGTTTTATGTGGTTGTATGGCTTCAACTACATTGTTGGTACATATACTAACTGACTAATGAATAAAGATGCTTCCTCATTGCCTGAAATGTTCTGGAAAGCCTGATTTTATTTTGTTTCCAAAGGAATGCCGGAGCAATGTGCTCAACCAACCACAGATGACTAATACAGAAAAAAAAACCCCACCAACACAATAGCACACACCATAATCAAACTGAAAACCAGGATACAACTATGCTTGAACAAATATGACACAGCACTTTACTTGCACAATTCAAAGCAGAACTGTCATAACAATCCGTTTTTAAAACAGCAAACTAACCTGTAAACTACGGTTATCATGTTGTCAAAAATGAGTGACACATGATGTTATCATTTGATTTTGCTCCTCAAGTACAAGAACAATGCCATTGATTTACTACTGAAAAAAGGGGAAAAAATTCAGTTACAACCACATCCCTATTTCAGAAAAAAATACTACAGCTCCTCTACAGTAAGCCAAGATTTAAAAAACTGTGTTACATAAACTTCATTTAGAGATTCTTTGCAATGAACTGGCTTAGTAATAGTCCAGACTAATTTATTATATATAAAATTTCAGCAATTACCGTTACTCTGTATGAAAGTCCCTCTCCATAGTGAACTACCACTAGTCCTAGAAATAGCAACACTTAAGGAAACATAGCACCTCTGAAAAAAAAATCTTGCAGTTTAAGTCTCAGTGCTTGTAAAAACATGTTTCTTTAGAGCTTTTTGGTGTAATACGAGTAACATTAGCACTTCTTGTGGTAAGACTAAAAACCACTCTTTTGGGGTATGAATCAAATGGCGGTACCTTTAGCTAATGAAACTGCATTAATCCCACTTCCTTAGTGCAAGTCTGGTTTTAATCTCATTGCAACCTGAAATGCTATTTTATGCAGGAAAAAAATTCAAAAGGATAAGCACAAAGTATTCTACAGTGAGTTCCACACAGGAGATTTAAGAAGAGAATATCAGCACCTGTGTACGTAATCTGCATCAGGTAATACACATAGACTAGTACCAAAAAGACCAATACGAGGGTTCCAAATTTAGATTGAGTCATCAGTGTAAAACATTCAAATAGTGCATACCAATGAGCTACTACTGTTTGAACCCATGTGCTTCATTGTAGGCACGAACAGATGTGGCAGTGGTCCTAAACCCACCCATGATTACTCATAGAGACATTTAATTGCTGTTAATCCTTACTGAAATATCTATCCAAGACTCTATTATTTTGGTTTTCTTCTGAGAGATGGGTTGTACTGTATTCAAATTAATGCTCCATGAAAATTAGTTTAATTCAATCTATGATTTGCCAGAACTACTAACTCGGAACAGTAATTAAAAAAGGAAAATAATCATATTTATGGGCACAGAATTACAGGTTGAGAGATTGTGACCATCTCCTCTGCAGTGCAGGGTCCAGCTCTGGAGTCCTCAGCACAGGAGAGACATAGATATGTTGGAGGAGGGCCAGAGGAGGCCATGGAAATGATCCAAGAGCTGGAACCCCTCTGATGTGAGGATAGGCTGAGAGAGTTGGAGTTGTTCAGCCTAGAGAAGAGACAGCTCCTGGGAGAACTTCTGGTGGACTTCCAGCACTTTAAAGGGTGTAAAAGGTTAAACCCTGAGAAGTTAATCTGCTCATTTCCCCCTCAATACAGAAATGAGAGAAAAATCACACACATAAACTCCAGGTTGAGGAAAAAAACAAGTTGAGAGAAGAGTCTGAGGTAACATAAATGCACAATTACCTTAGCTAATAATACAGTGCAAGATTACCTGAGCTTAGTCTATCTGCAGAAAAAAAGTGCAGCAAAATGCAGGAAATAAAAACAGCATAAAAGAAAGCCAGCACGCTACCCAACTCCCACCTGTCTCGCCACCACTCCTGCAGAAAAGCAGAGCCAGCACCCAAAATCTGGAACCCAAAAGCAGCAACCAGAAGAGGAAGCCTCTCATGTTGCAATCTGAACTTCAAGCCCCAAAATACTTTGCTCCAGCCAGCATTTCATTTTCAAGCTGGCACAAGGCAGGATGGTTTTAAGTAAGAGCCACAAATATTCAAATTAACCCAAGACAAGGGGCCTATGAGAAAGATGGGGACAGACTTTTTAGCACAGCCTGTTGTGACAGAGCAAGGGGTTATGGTTTGAAACTAAAAGAGAGAGATTCAGAGTAGGTAGACGGAAAAACATTTTACCCTGAGCGTGGTCAGACACTGGCCCAGGTTGCCCAGAGATGTGGTAGCTGAACCGTCCCCAGAACCANAAGAGCTGGAACCCCTCTGATGTGAGGATAGGCTGAGAGAGTTGGAGTTGTTCAGCCTAGAGAAGAGACAGCTCCTGGGAGAACTTCTGGTGGACTTCCAGCACTTTAAAGGGTGTAAAAGGTTAAACCCTGAGAAGTTAATCTGCTCATTTCCCCCTCAATACAGAAATGAGAGAAAAATCACACACATAAACTCCAGGTTGAGGAAAAAAACAAGTTGAGAGAAGAGTCTGAGGTAACATAAATGCACAATTACCTTAGCTAATAATACAGTGCAAGATTACCTGAGCTTAGTCTATCTGCAGAAAAAAAGTGCAGCAAAATGCAGGAAATAAAAACAGCATAAAAGAAAGCCAGCACGCTACCCAACTCCCACCTGTCTCGCCACCACTCCTGCAGAAAAGCAGAGCCAGCACCCAAAATCTGGAACCCAAAAGCAGCAACCAGAAGAGGAAGCCTCTCATGTTGCAATCTGAACTTCAAGCCCCAAAATACTTTGCTCCAGCCAGCATTTCATTTTCAAGCTGGCACAAGGCAGGATGGTTTTAAGTAAGAGCCACAAATATTCAAATTAACCCAAGACAAGGGGCCTATGAGAAAGATGGGGACAGACTTTTTAGCACAGCCTGTTGTGACAGAGCAAGGGGTTATGGTTTGAAACTAAAAGAGAGAGATTCAGAGTAGGTAGACGGAAAAACATTTTACCCTGAGCGTGGTCAGACACTGGCCCAGGTTGCCCAGAGATGTGGTAGCTGAACCGTCCCCAGAACCATTCCAGGTAACTGCCTGGGACATTGAGCAACCCTATCTAGTTCACATATCCCTGATGACTAAAGGGAGGTTGGGCAAGACAGCATCAAAAGGTCCTTCCGACTCAAATTCTTCTGTGATTTTGTGAAACCAAGTTAGTGTATCTATAACATAAAATTACACTTTGGCTTTTTGTATCTCTATCTAGAATTGCCTGAATCCAGAAATGGTGGATTTACGAGAAACAAATAAAGTTCTCACCATTTATTATTATTTTATAATCACACTGCTTAAAAAAATAAATAATATGTACAAGTACTTCTATGACTGTATTCTAAACTGAAATCCATACTCACATATGATTAGTATTTTGGTTTTAACTTCTAATCCTTCCTTCCCTTTTTGGGAGAAAAAAAATTAATTCACCTTTTGCTGCACACAGACACTAAAGTTCTGCTACCCTCATGAAAGCAGAGTATCTATTTCTGAAGAATTACAATTTTTAACTGAAAGAAAAAACATGTGTAAGAACATGTCAGCAGAACGGAGTTTTGGTATCAGTGACTTGAACCAAGTAGCATTAGTCTCAATGGCTGCTTTTAAGAAAATTTCTTTCTATGAAACAAATTAAAAATTTATCAGCCCAAACGAAATCAAAAAGGAAGGAATTATTTCCTTCAATTTTTCCAAATGCAAGTAACTTGGTGTTAGACATGAAATAACACACAAAGGGACATGGAATGTTTGTATGATTCCTCTGGTAGATTACTATAGAAAAAACAGGCAATCAGAGAAGAAGAAAAAAAAAAGAAGGGAATATGCTAGGAATATCAGGCAGATTTTGAAAAACTAAGTTTTTTATATACATAATCACATTCATTTAAGTTTATAAGCCATCTTCTACTTTTAATTCCCTCACTCTCCTCATATGTTATTTCATAGAATCATAGAATCAGTCAGGGCTGGAAGGAAACACAAGGATCATCTAGTTCCAACCCCCCTGCGTTGGGCAGAGACACCTCACTCTAGCGCAGCCTAGCCAGAGCCTCATCCAGCCTGGCCTTAAACACCTCCAGGGATGGGGCCTCCACCACCTCCCTGGGCAACCCATTCCAGCCTCTCACCACTCTCATGCTCAACAACTTCCTCCTCACGTCCAGTCTGAATCTACCCATCTCCAGCTTTGCTCCATTCCCCCTAGTACTGTCACTACCTGATAGCCTAAAAAGTCATTCCCCAGCTTTTTTGTGGGCCCCCTTCAGATACTGGAAGGCCACAAGAAGGTCATCTGGGAGCCTTCTCTTCTCCCAACTGAAGAGCCCCAACTCTTTAGGTCTATCCTCACAGGAGAGGTGCTCCAACCCTCTGATCATTCCAGTGGCCCTTCTCTGGACATGGTCCAGCACGTCCACATTCTTCTTGTAACAGAGGGCTCCAGAACTAGATGCAGTACTTCAGTTAGCATAAGAGATCTCTGATCCAGTCCTGACTGACTGCTGGACTGTCCTTCCTCCAGTTCTGCTGCCTTGCTTCCAGAGGCTGAGGTTCCTGAGAGCTGGTCTTAGGAGTAAAGATGAGGCAAAGAAGGCATTTGGCAACTCTGCCATCTCTGCATCTTCTATTAAGGTATCTATCACATTCAGTAGGAGACCCACCTTTTCTTTGATGTACCCACCGTTTGTTATCGATATGCTTGAAAAATGTCTTCCTGTTTTCATTCACCTCCCTGCCAAGACTTAGTTCCAAGACAACCTTGGCCTTTCTTGTTGCATCTTTACATTGTCTGGCAATATTTCTATAATCCTCTCAATTGACCTTTTTTCCACATATTGTAAACCTTTACTTTCTCCAGGAGCTGCCTTGACTTTTAAAGTGGGAGTGCTGAATTTGTATCCTAGTGGTAAAGAATGTTTTTGTGTGCAAAAATCCTGATAATGTCTTTAGTTCTTCATTGTAATAGATCTTAGAGTTTAAAAGTTAATGGATAAGACAGTTTTGATATGTATAAGATTCACAAGGGAAAGTATGGGGAATGCAAGGGGAATACATAACAGTAGTAATACCAATGGTAATACGTGATATTAATGGAGGTACAGGAACAACGGGAGCAACAGAAATAATAAACAATGGGTAATTATAATAAGGCTAAGGTATTTAAAGCAGAGTATGTTAAGTAGTTGGTAACTGCAATAGAATATGAAAAATGGTTAGTAATGGGAGTATGCTTGGAGTAATTTTAACAGGATAAGTTGTTTGTGAGTTTAGAGGTTAATAATTCTCTTTTAGGTTGACTGATTTAAGGCCTTTTTCTGTATACCATGGTATTTTAAAGGAGCTCCATGTAACTTTTTGTTGTTGTTGTTGTTCTTTATGTTTTCAGAATTGATTCAGTTTCTTGCAGTGACATAGTCTTGCAGTTTATGGATTTCTAGCACTAGCTAGCATTAGCATAGTTAAGGTCAAGAGTTCAGAATAGGCATATTACAGGACGTTTTGGGGTTTTTCTTTATATCAATGATAATGCCTTAGNCTTTCTATGAAACAAATTAAAAATTTATCAGCCCAAACGAAATCAAAAAGGAAGGAATTATTTCCTTCAATTTTTCCAAATGCAAGTAACTTGGTGTTAGACATGAAATAACACACAAAGGGACATGGAATGTTTGTATGATTCCTCTGGTAGATTACTATAGAAAAAACAGGCAATCAGAGAAGAAGAAAAAAAAAAGAAGGGAATATGCTAGGAATATCAGGCAGATTTTGAAAAACTAAGTTTTTTATATACATAATCACATTCATTTAAGTTTATAAGCCATCTTCTACTTTTAATTCCCTCACTCTCCTCATATGTTATTTCATAGAATCATAGAATCAGTCAGGGCTGGAAGGAAACACAAGGATCATCTAGTTCCAACCCCCCTGCGTTGGGCAGAGACACCTCACTCTAGCGCAGCCTAGCCAGAGCCTCATCCAGCCTGGCCTTAAACACCTCCAGGGATGGGGCCTCCACCACCTCCCTGGGCAACCCATTCCAGCCTCTCACCACTCTCATGCTCAACAACTTCCTCCTCACGTCCAGTCTGAATCTACCCATCTCCAGCTTTGCTCCATTCCCCCTAGTACTGTCACTACCTGATAGCCTAAAAAGTCATTCCCCAGCTTTTTTGTGGGCCCCCTTCAGATACTGGAAGGCCACAAGAAGGTCATCTGGGAGCCTTCTCTTCTCCCAACTGAAGAGCCCCAACTCTTTAGGTCTATCCTCACAGGAGAGGTGCTCCAACCCTCTGATCATTCCAGTGGCCCTTCTCTGGACATGGTCCAGCACGTCCACATTCTTCTTGTAACAGAGGGCTCCAGAACTAGATGCAGTACTTCAGTTAGCATAAGAGATCTCTGATCCAGTCCTGACTGACTGCTGGACTGTCCTTCCTCCAGTTCTGCTGCCTTGCTTCCAGAGGCTGAGGTTCCTGAGAGCTGGTCTTAGGAGTAAAGATGAGGCAAAGAAGGCATTTGGCAACTCTGCCATCTCTGCATCTTCTATTAAGGTATCTATCACATTCAGTAGGAGACCCACCTTTTCTTTGATGTACCCACCGTTTGTTATCGATATGCTTGAAAAATGTCTTCCTGTTTTCATTCACCTCCCTGCCAAGACTTAGTTCCAAGACAACCTTGGCCTTTCTTGTTGCATCTTTACATTGTCTGGCAATATTTCTATAATCCTCTCAATTGACCTTTTTTCCACATATTGTAAACCTTTACTTTCTCCAGGAGCTGCCTTGACTTTTAAAGTGGGAGTGCTGAATTTGTATCCTAGTGGTAAAGAATGTTTTTGTGTGCAAAAATCCTGATAATGTCTTTAGTTCTTCATTGTAATAGATCTTAGAGTTTAAAAGTTAATGGATAAGACAGTTTTGATATGTATAAGATTCACAAGGGAAAGTATGGGGAATGCAAGGGGAATACATAACAGTAGTAATACCAATGGTAATACGTGATATTAATGGAGGTACAGGAACAACGGGAGCAACAGAAATAATAAACAATGGGTAATTATAATAAGGCTAAGGTATTTAAAGCAGAGTATGTTAAGTAGTTGGTAACTGCAATAGAATATGAAAAATGGTTAGTAATGGGAGTATGCTTGGAGTAATTTTAACAGGATAAGTTGTTTGTGAGTTTAGAGGTTAATAATTCTCTTTTAGGTTGACTGATTTAAGGCCTTTTTCTGTATACCATGGTATTTTAAAGGAGCTCCATGTAACTTTTTGTTGTTGTTGTTGTTCTTTATGTTTTCAGAATTGATTCAGTTTCTTGCAGTGACATAGTCTTGCAGTTTATGGATTTCTAGCACTAGCTAGCATTAGCATAGTTAAGGTCAAGAGTTCAGAATAGGCATATTACAGGACGTTTTGGGGTTTTTCTTTATATCAATGATAATGCCTTAGGAAAGGGATCATGTTAAGATGTAAAAATGGTAGAGATTACCAAATTCATTTTTCACGTGCAAACAGCTGAGATTTCATGTGCAGCATGTCAAATTAGTTACTAGCCTTTTATAGCAGATACATAACAAGTGGTGACACTTAAAAAGATGGCTTAATACAGACCACTGCAGCTACTAAAAGGTACCATCATAGTGACTTCACCCAATGGGATCACATATCAGATTTGTGAAGCCAGCTAAGCATGTAACTGTTGAATCATATAATTCTATTGATTTTTGCTTTTCATACCATAGAATTATTATAGCCAAGCTATGTAGTAGTTCCCACCCTGTCTTCTCTTTCTTTCTTTTTGCCTTTGTTTAATAGGTCTATTAGAAAGATATATATATATACGGAAAGGCTCTTGATAAACTGAATAACAGAATCACAGAAAATGAGTTGCAATCACAGAATGTCAGGGGCTGGAGGGGACCTCGAAAGATAGAATAGAATAGAACAGAATAGAATAGAATCAATCAGGTTGGAAGAGACCTCCAAGATCATCCAGTCCAACCTAGCACCCAGCCCTGGCCAGTCTAGNGAGCAGGATCACCTAAAGCAGATGACACTGAAACGCATCCAGATGGTTCTTGAATATCTCCAGAGAGGGAGACTCCACAACCTCCCTGGGCAGCTGGTTCCAGTGCGCTGTCACTACAGTGAAAAACTTCTTCCTTAAGTTCACATGGAACCTCCTATCCTTCTGCTTCCACCCACTGCCCCTGCTCCAGTCACTGGGTGTCACCGAGAAGAGGCTGGCTCCATCCTCCTAGCACTCACCCCTTACATAGTTATAAACATTAATCAGGTCAACCCTTAGTCTTCTCCTCTCCCTCTCTTATTGCTTAATTATCAGGAACAAACCTCTACATTCATTCAAGACAACAGATACCTGGTCATTATTAGCTGAGCCAGGACTTCTTCCCCTGACGTATTTTCCTAGAGCACAGTAGTTGAGAAGCGTACTTCAAAAGGATCATAGGTAAAGCAAATTTTACTAATATTAGTTACACTAATGATTTATTTATTTTAGAATTCATCCAAATGCTGAGTAATAAACATTTGTAGATTTGCCTGAATGAACAGATTTCACCAGAAGGTAATTTAAAGACTGTCTGGTTTGATTACATGATTACAATCTGTAGATTCCAGGATGTCTACTCTGTTGTGCTGGTTGATTAATTTTAAGCAAGATAATAATATGACTAGCATTTTTATTAGTGGAGTTTTCAAAAGTCATAGAAACTTAATAGAAAATCAATTTTCACAGGTGTCTACAAATTCACAAACTATATAATCAAGCTATTGTAGGCTGTATTGAATTGTATCGCTCAGTATTATAGTAGTGCCTCAGGGCACTCATTCACAGGGCAGCTATGATAACTAAACTAAACTTTATGATAACACGTATGTAACATATATAGCAACAACAATAAACAGGGAATATATCAACAGGGAATATAAAACAACTTATTTGCAACAATTGATCAAATAATAACAGATACTGGCAGCCAAAATCACTATAGCAGTGAATAGGCAAACACCCAACACAAAGAGAACAATCATTTTGGAGTGGATCTGCTTGACTGTCTTGACTTCTTTGTGTTGAACTGTGCAACAAGGGATGCAAGTTCTCTCCCTAGAAGTAAAGCAAAGCCTTGATCCTTTTGGAATCAACCATGTAAGGTAGAACAAGCCTTTCAGCTTTAGTAATACCAACCCAATCACTGTATTCCACAACTTGTAGAGTTACCACAATTTATAGAATGGCACATAAAAAGACTGCTGCTATAGCAATAAATGACTATGATGTCCACATAACTTGGTGTTGCTGTTTTGTCCATCACTTATATACAGTGACACTTGCATTGGTATGCAGACACTGCAGAGACTTAGTTGAGGAGTATGTGTTACCATTGTGTGCATTACACAATCCACCATCCCCTACAGCCTCTGGGATAGCAGTGGAGCTGGTACTCCACCTCAGGTGTCCCAGGTTTGTCTTCAGTGAGCCTGGATTTTCCCTCTTCTCCCTTCAAACTTAAAGAACAGCCCTGCTAGTTCTTGCTCCCTTAACCATCTCCCTGGGGAGCCTATTCCAATGTTTGATAATCCTTTCAGTGAAATTCAATCTAAATCTCTCCTGGCACAATTTCAGACCATTTTCTCTTCATCCTATCACTTGTTACTAGAGAGAACAGACCAACACGTGCCTTACTACAACCTCCTTTCAGCTGTTTGTAGAGAATAGGAAGGTCTCCCCTCAGCCTCCTTGTCTCCAAACTACATAAAACCAGTTCCCTCAGCTGCTCCTCACAAGCTTCATTCTCAAGACCCCTCACCATTCTTTGTTGCCCTTCTTTGGACATGCTCCAGCATCTCAATATCTTTATTGCAGGGAGGGGCCTGAAACTGAACACAGTATTCAAGGTGTGGCCTCATCAGTGCTGAACACAGGCACATGATCACTTCTACACTTCTGTAGGCTACAGTATTATTGATACAGGTCAGGATGCTGTTGGCCTCCTTGGCCATCTGAGTACACTGCTGGATCACATGGAGCTACCTGTCCATCAACACCCTCAGATCTTTCTCTGCCAGGCAGATTCCAGCCACTCTGTCACACACCTGTGGCATTGCATGGGGCTGTTGTGACCCAAGTGCAGGAGCTGGGACTTGCCTTGTTGAATCTCATACAACTGGCCTTGGTGTATTGATCCTGCCTGTCTAGGTGCATTCCTACCCTCAAGAAGATCAGCGCTCCCTCCCACTTGAGTGTCATCTGCAAACTTACTGAAGATGCACACAATTCCCTTTGTCCAGATCACTGATGAAGATATTAAAGAGAACTGGCCTCACTACTGAACCCTGGGGAACACCACTTGTGACTGGCCAACAGCTGGATTTAATTCTATTCACCACCACTCTCTGGGCCTAGCCAGCCAGTTTTTAAGCCAGAGAAGCATCTATCCATCCAAGCCACGAGCAGCCAGTTCTGCAAGAGGATGCTATGTGAGACACTGTTAAAGGCTTTACATAAATCAAAACAACATCCACAGCCTTTCCCCCATTGACCAAGTGGGTCACCTTGTTATAGAATGAGACGAGGCTTGTTAAGCAGGACCTGCCCTTCATGAACCCATGTTAACTGGGCCTGCCTGTCCTGCACACTGCATAATGGCACTCATGGTGATCTGCTCCATGACCATCTGCTCTATGCCATGGTTTCAGTAAAGCATTTGACTGTCTACCACAGCGTTCTCACAGCTAAACCAAGGCAATGTGATCTGGTAGTGAGGTGGCCTGTGAACTGATTGAAGGAAACAAATCAAAGAGTTGTGGTCAATGGAGAAGAGTCTAGTTGGAGGCCTGTAGCTAGTGGACTCAGGTCAGTACTGGGACCAGTACTATACAACCCCACAGAATCAATCGGGTTGGAAAAGACCTTCAAGATCATCAAGTCCAACCTATTACCCAATATTATCTAATCAACCACATCACAGCATTTAAGTGCCACATCCAGTCTCTTTTAAAACACCTGCAGGGATGGGGACTCCATCACCACCCTGGGCAGTCTGTTCCAATGGCCAATCACTCTTTTTGTGAGAATCTTCTTCCTAGTATCCAGCCTAAACCTCCCCTGGTGCAGTTTGAAACTGTGTCCCCTACTTCTGTCACTGGTTTCCTGAGAGAAGAGACGAACTCCCACTTGGCTACAGCCTTCCTTCAGGTAGTTGTAGAAAGCAGTAAGGTCTCCCCTGAGCTTCCTCTTCTCCAGTCTAAACAACTCCAGCTCCCTTAGCCACTCCTCACAAGGCTGTGCTCATCAGCCCCCTCATCAGCCCCCCTGCTCTTCTCTGGACGCATTTGAGCATCTTTCTTGAATTGAGGGTGTGCTAGTTTGAAGCTAGCTAGAATGTTTTGTTGAGAAGGACTAGATCATAGGCTGTAAAATGAAAACAATGATGAGGTCTACTTCACTCACAGCCTTGCTGAGATGTGTAAAGAAGAAAGAAAAAGCAAAGATTAGGTCACTTGCTTGCTCTCTTTANGTATTACTTTTACCTTGTATATTTCCATATATATCTGTATATACTGTAAATATCTGCTTGTAAATTGTGCCAGCTGTAAATATAAGCTTCATTCAAATTTCCAGAGCCAACTGAGTCTAGTCTGGGTGATTTCTAAAGTGTGGGGGGCAGGGGATACACCCAAAGCATCACAGAGGGGCCCAGACCTGAACACAGTACTCAAGGTGTGGCCTAACTGGTGCTGAGTACAGGGGAATAATAACTCCTCTGATCCTATGGGCCACACTATTCCTGATATAGGTCAGGATGCCATTGTCCCTCTTGGCCACCTGGGCACACTGCTGGCTGGTGTTCAGATGGCTGTTGACTAGTACTTCCAAGTCCCTTTCTGCCTGGCCACTCTCCAGCGGTATCAGTGCAGGCTGGAGACTAACCTGTTGGAGAGCAGTGAAGGGGAAAAGGACATGGTGGTCCTAGTGGATGGAACGCTGACCATAAGTCAGCACTGTGCTCTTGTGGCCAAATACGGTGTATTAGAAGGGATGGGGTTACTAGGTTGAGAGAAAGAGGTTCTCCTCCCCCTTTACTCTGCCCTGGTGAGGCTTCATCTAGAATATTTTGCTCATTATTTTAAGAAGGACCTTGAAAGAGTCCAGCACCAAGCCACAAGGATGATTAAGGGAGTGGAACATCTTCCTTACGAGGAGAGACTGAGGGAGATGGGGGTCTTTAGCTTAGAGAGGAGACTGAGGGGTGACCTCATTCATGTTTATAAATACATAAAGGGTGAGTGCCAAGACGACGTAGTGAGTCTCTCCTCAGTTATTATAGGTTGAGGACTAGTATGTAAAAATCCTACAGAGTATCACAGAGTACCAGGGGGATGGACAATTCCCAGGGGATTGGACAGGACATTAAAAAATATTTTTAGCCAATCCCATCTTCCTGCAAATATCTATACAATCAGACTTTACAACCTACTCTTTCTCTTTTGCTCTTTGCTTTTTGCTCTTGCTTCTCTCACCTCTTCCTTGCTCCCTTGCATAACTTTGTTTGGGTTTGCTGTGTGTGGGAGGTAAGGCAGGGATGAAGAGATAAATTTCAACTGCACCACACAGCCTTCTGGCTGTATATATTTATACACACATATATTTTATATATATATGTATATGTACACATATATATGTATATGTATTTATTATCTTTTGTATTTAATTTACTTTTGTAAATAATAATTTCATTTAAGTTACAAATTCTGTGCAAGCATTGTTTTTCACTCCTTTTAGGGTAAGTATCACATTCTGTCTGGTGCAAAACAAGCACATCAGTGATGCCCAATGACAGGACAAGAGGCAATGAGTGGAAATGGAGGCATAGGAAGTTCCATGAGGAAACATTTTTTTTCACTGTGAGGGTAACAGAACACTGGAATAGGCTGCTCCTGGGGGTTGTGGAGTCTCCTTCTCTGGAGATACTCAAAATGCATCTGGATGTGTTCCTGTGTGATCTGGCATAGGTTATCCTGCTCTGGCAAGGGGGTTGGACTAGATAATTTTTCAAGGTCCCTTCCAGTCCCTTACATTCTGTGACTCTGTGACCTTTCCCAGCACTGAGATCAGACTGACAGGTCTCTAGTTCCCTGTATGGTCCTTCCAGCCCTTCCTGTAGATGGGCATCACATCTGTGTCTCCACGGCCTCTCAAGACTGTCTCTCAAGGGACTTCGTCAATCAGTCTCTGAAAGAGCCCTAATTCTTGCTGCTGGAAATCCAAGGTGGCAGTTCCACTGACCCTCCATTTCTCCAACAATCAAGAATTCTCATTACTATGTGACTGCTATGCTCAAGACAGCCTCCAACCATGACATCACTCACAAGACCTTCTCTGTTCACAAATAGCAGGTCCAGAAGGGCACCCTCCTTAGTTTGCCCCCTCACCTGCTGTGTCAGGAAGTCAGTCACAGATTGGCAAATTAATCAGATTTTTAAACTGACAAAGAAAGCACTGAGCAGTTTAAGCCCATCTGAACCACTGTTTACCATTTTTTTATAGATGATGGCATTGCTGTAATGGCTGTAGACATTACCTAGGTGCATCTCCCAGCCCAGCACCCCCTTTAGCCAGAAGGGACATAACAGGATATTTATTCTGTAATGAATCACAAAAAGTCATCCCCAGCTGAATTAAGATCACATGCAGAAATATCTATATTTTCCTTAACATACTGCTATCTAAATAAGCTTGACCTGACCTGACCCAGTTAAACATCTGACATCTAATGAGAACTTAAGGTAGAACAGCTGAGATCATAAAACAAGCACATAGAATTGTTGGAGAATAATCACATAGAAACTAAATCACTTTGCAAGTCAGTTATGGGCACGTTTCTACATTTTTGAATGCAAAACTCATTCAGAAAATAATTCCGACTAAAGTAGTGGGAGACCCAAGAAAAACATTCACAGCACGGTCTTCCAAAAAATTTTACTTCTTCACATGTAGATGCATATAACATTAGCAACTAGTGTTACGACATTGATTTATCATTCTAAATACATTGCTCTACAATTAATGCTAGAAATTTGCCTTTTTTTCCCCTTCCAAATAGATGGTTTTGCTTGTTTATGTCATATTAGAAGAAAAAAAGAAATAACCAAGAAGACCAGAGAATTCAGGAAATAATAGGTTAACAACAAAAGGTTAACTGAACTACTAACGCACAACAGATGTACATCTGCTTTTAAATCTAATATAGATATTTTGGGCTATTGGATCATAGAAGTTTGACCAATTACCTTTGTATATGCTATGTAACACACATGCACATGCTTGGCATATTTCACACTATTTCCATTATATTGCTGCTTCTGCTAAACAAGAAGCAACCAATCCAACCCTCATGCTGTGTCCCTAACTTAATCATTGAAAGACCTGAGTAAACCAAGAAAAGGTATACACTCTAAAGAAGAACTTCTGTAAACATCTCATTCAACTTCAAATCCAAATGGCTTCAACTCATCCTTTTCTACTTCATTAGCATTCCTTATTACAAAACAAAGATAGATGTGCTTTATTTGCATGTTACATACGCATGCTCTACATGACCATCAATTTTCACAAACTCCTCCTTCAATATCCTTACCTAACATAAACCCAACAATGACTCATACCTGACATTTTCTATTGCTTAGCCTCTATTTCCCAGCTTCCCTATTTTTATGGTATTACATCTTCATAATCATGGATGTTCCTGGTTTTCTGCCCCATCACAAGCTGTCATTAACTCCTACAAAGAATCTCCACTCTTAGTTGTCCAAGAAATCTTTCAAAGAAGAATGACAAAGAATAGAGCCTTTAAAACAAAATTACAAGGGTTGCAACATGGAAAAAAAAAACCAAACAAAAAAAATTTTTTCTTTAAAAAATCTTAGTTCATTTGCTGTAAAAGAAAAAAACGGAACATATGTGATACAAATAAAAGTCAGGCATAGGAGACCTGGAGAGAACAGTAACTTCACTAATCTTAACAGTTATAGCTTAGAGGCTTAGCGCTCTTATTTTTAAAGCAGTTGCTTTCAAATTAGGAGATCGAAGTTTTATTAATTGAATTAATGCAAAAATTTTACTCATCAATGAGTAAAGACTTAGTCAGCTCTTCTGGTTTACCATTTCACTTTCGTATCTTGCAGAATTTTCTTGATAATTTTACACTTATTAGTTACAATGTGTGGAGATCTCAAGTCATTGTCAGCAGTCTCTATTTTCATAAATAAAGCTACTCTGGAGATAGCATATTTCACATTTCTAATTATGACCTGGAAATACATTGTAAAGGAAGTATCTGTACTGAAAATAAGCCCTTTAGGAGAGCAGCAGGCTACTGTAAGTAGGATTGGAATCAGAAACCAAACCTGCCTCAGCCTGGAGTGATTAAATGATTATAGGTTAGATCTTAGGAGAAAGAAATCATTACCACATGGTCTGAGACATCTTGGCCTAACATCTCAAATACCATGCCAGAGTTTAATAGTAAAGGAAACCAAGATCATTATAGTTCAAATGTAATCTCAGCCTAAATCAAAACTGATTTTCTAAACCTTTCCACTTTACATTAACACTAATATTCCTATGTTTAGAAGATTTCTTCTTACCAATAGCAAGAGTCCTCAGAGACACAAAACAGAAAAATCTATCAAATGGTGATTTATCGAGACATGCGAAGATGAATAGCAACAGATTGTAGCAATGGGGCTCCAGAAGGAAAATAGAAACACAGAGTTCTTACTCCTTTATGTTAACACAGTTCTTTGTTGGTTTATGGTTCTTAATGACACTAATCAACTGTATAAAGGGATGTCATCTCCAGTACTTCTTTATGAAGAAAAAAAAAAACCCAAGAAACAAACAAACAACAACAGCAAAATCTGTATGTAGTAGTTCTGTTTGTAATTAACTTGCTGTTCAAGTAGGATAATGCAATGATTATCAATAGTGCTCTTCCTGTACGTATATGCCCCTATTCCAGATGGACATAGTTAGTTTCTTGATTTTCATCTGTCTGGCTTCTCTATTGTTTTCACTTGTGCTTCATTTGATTTCTAAGGTGAGATTATAATTAAGAGATTTTAATATAACAGAGAGACTAATAGAAGTAGTAGATAAGCATCTGATGGAGAAAGATACATCTGTGCCTAAGCATGCCAAAGTAATCTCATGTAAACAAACTGCTTTGTTCTTGGAGACCAGACTTTCTAGAAGCCTGTCTGTCTTCTTTCTCCCACATTCCACTGCCATGTAAATTCAGGAGGAACAATCCATCTCAGATTGAACACATACATTGAAAGTATGAGCATTCTCCCAGAAGTACCACTTAATTTCCTTGCTTCTATCTTATGTGAAGATGAGAATCATAAATTTTAGCCCAGTATTTCATTTTCCATGGGGTGCTTCTGGCTTTTGGTGGCTTGGTTTGGTTCTGTTTTCTGGAAAGAAACCCCCTACCATAACAGAGAAAAGCTGATTTCTGTTCAGGGCTGACATTTCCACTCATGTCCTACCTTGCCCACTCATTTCTACTAATGACGAATTTTGTACTGCCCATTTAAAGATGTTTAAAATGCAAATACAGCATAAAATAAAGTCAACAAAGCAACCCCATGAGGCGGTTGAGGGATACCCATATAAGTAAGGCATCCTCATAGACTACCTTCATTCACATATTTATTTCTGTCCCTTTAAGCAAAGTTTTGTTCCTCTAACAAACTTGCAATGCAACAGCAGACAGACTGCACACTAAGCAGTAAACAGTTTAACATTCTAAATAGTTAAAAAAAATTACTTCTGAAAAACTGACCTGTGATTTCCCACATCTTTTTGCCTAGAGTTAGCCCTAGTTTTTAAAATGAGGGCGTCTAAACAAGTACTTTTTTTCCGTTTGTCTTTGTCATCATTCAACCAAGGATTCCATGAAGTTGGGTTTACAGAAGGAAGGAGTGTGGTTTTCATTGTATACTGGCAGTCTTTTAAAATTATCCTATTAAATTTAAAATCTTCCTTCTGCAATGTCATATTTAGGGCTCTATTTACCAAATGTACCATGAACATTGCTAACAATTCATTTTCTTTCCTTTCTATGAAAAACTGTGAGAGATGTCTGTGTTCTAATGCTTATCCTCGGCACAAAGGAGGCTGAAATCGTCTTCAGTTTCTGTGGAAAAGCTTATGGTGCGGAAGTTACACACGAAGTAGGAAGGCAGGGGTAATATTTTTGGTTAACAAGAGGCTTGGTATTAAACTCATTTCAGGCCTGTATGCTGGTACCGTATAGCCCATGATATGTAGAGGATAGTTCCAGCTTAATCAAAGGAGAATCTCTATTAAGTCTCAGAGCCTTATACCAGGAAGTTGCAACTTGTAATAGACAAGGAGTTATTCCCAGCCTCCTGGTCCAGGAGCCCCACAAAGGCAGGGACGCTCACAAAAGCATTGAACAGTATATGCATTCTCAATCAGCCTGACTCTGTGCCAGGAAAGGAGGTGAAAAAAAAGGAAGAAACACTGGGAAAAGCCCTGCCTGTCATCACAGCCATAGCATACTACCTAAGCAATTCAGAGAAAAATGGTATTAAATCCTTCTCTTTCTGACATGAAAGGAATGGAGGATAAAGCACACATTCGCCATGTTTACAGCTCTCTGTGGGGAAATGCAGTGAGACTACAATTTCCATCCTGGTAGCAGAGCCAGATGGTGAAGAACCAATAGCCAGACTTCTTAATTCTATATCCACAGTTTGTCCTACAACATGGTCTAAACCAACTACCAGTTTTAAGTCATACACACAAGTTTTAAGTTATATACACACCAGTTACAAATAAAACCATCAACAACATTTAACGGTTTTCTTCTTATTCCAAATATCAGAGCAGAACACAAAGAAGCAGTAGAAATGGTTCAACTTTGCAATTCATCATTTTCAGATGAGTAGTCTCACTGGCATCAGCAGGATGCTTACATCCTGGTATTTGGCGGACAATGAACTACTAAGCAGTCAGCATACAGATGGAGAATTCCTAGAAAAATGTGATTAATCTTTCTGCAGAACCACTTCAGAATCCCAGATTGTACTCAAAGCAAATCTCCTTGAGGTACAAAATTATCCACAAGTGCTTTACCAAGCAGTTGGATAGGCCTGTTCCTATTGATCATGTTGAGGGCTAAGAGTATACCATGGTCATGGTGATGGGAGTTCTTGAATTGTAGTGTGTATTTGGTACATATTTAGCATATATGCACTGATTTATGTTTCACTCATTTGTCAAGACAGGTTGCCAGATGATGACAGTGCTGCCATAATTGATTAGTAATTATCTGCTTGTACAGCTCTTATTTTTCACTTGTATACAGAATCATAGAATCATAGAATCATGTAATTGTTTGAGTTGGAAAAGAACTTTAAGACCACTGAATTGAACCACCAACCTAACAAAACCATGACCATTAAACCACATCCAGAACTGACATGTCCACACGTTCCTTAAGACTTTCAGGGACAGCAACTCTGCCACCAAACTGCACAGTCTGTTCCAGCGCCACTCTTTCCATACGGATTTTTTTTGTAATATCGAAACTAATTCTCTCCTGGAACAATTTCAGGCCATTTCCTCTTCATCCTATCACTTGCTACTAGGGAAAAGAGACCAACACCTACCTCACTACAACCTCCTTTCAGGCAGTTACATAGAACAAGAAGGCTTCCCCTCAGTCTCTTATTAAGGCAATCCCAGTTCCCTCAGCCACTCCTCATAAGACTTATTCTCAAGACCTTTTACCAGCTTTGTTATCCCTCTCTGGACATGCCCTAGTAATTCAATGGTTTTTGTGTGGTGAGGGGCCCAAAACTGAACATTCAAGGTGCAGACTCACCAGTGCCAAGTACATGGGCACAATCACTTGCCTACTCCTGCAGTTCCAGTTCATACTGTTCCTTACAGAGACCAGGATGCTGTTGGCCTTCTTTGTCACCTGGACATATTGCTGACTCATGTGCCGTCAGCTGTCAACGAGCATCTCCAGGTTGTTTCCTACCAGGCAGCTTTCCATTTGCCAGCTGCAGGACCTTTCACTTTGCCTTGTTAAACCTCACACAAGTGACCTTGGCCCATTGATCCAGCCTGTCCAGATCCCTTTGCAGAGCGTTCCTACCCTCAAGCAGATCAACATTCCCAGAAAATTTAGCATCATCTGCAAACTGACTGAGGGGCACTCAATTCCCTCTTTTTGACTGGCCACCAGTTGGATTTAGCTCTATTCACCACCACTTTTTGGGTCTGGTCAACTGCCATGGAGGGCCCATAGGCCCAAAAAATAGGCTCATTCTATGCCTCGCTTTGCTTTGCCTGCCCAGGCATGTTCCTCCCCAAACCAGGGGTAAACAAGCCCAAAACAGGTAAACACATTAAAAGGCATAAAAGGTATAAAAGGCCAAGGTGCCATGGTGTCTGCCTGGCCCCAGCCCTGCTAAGGCCTGTGTAGTAAACAAGTTACATAAGCAGCTTGTAAACAGGTTGCATAAGCCCACACTAAGCGTGTGGCCCAGCCTATGCTCTCTCCATTTATGGAGGTATAAGGCATAGTGAATTCGCCTATTTTGGTGATGTTTGGCTGTCTGCCAAACCGATTGGTCAATAATGGCCAATTGGGCCAATTGATCTCGGCCCATAGTTTATAAATGAGAGCGCACACGTGTGCCAGTGCTTCTATCTACAGAGCTTCTATCCACAGAGCTCGCTTCTATCCAGAGAGAGCGCTTCTAGCTCGCTTCTCTCCAGCTCGCCAGAGCTTGCTTCTCTCCTCTCTCACACTCACGCTGAGGCCCTGTCCTCACGATCGCTTATACTTAGACTTGGGCACAACTATTGTCTGTTACTTTGTGTCACCGGCCTATTTGCTCATGCTGATATGGAGATAGAATCTCCCAGCCAGCCAGCCGAGGTGAACTAATCAGGACATTCGATCCTGCACTGTCTATATATCTGAGGAGCACAGACTCCAGCTAGCCGTGTATGCCCATTGCTTCAGCCTGGTAAGAGCCAAAGCTGCCAAGCCACCAGGAGCAGACCAGAGGCGCGATCGACCTGACAGCCAGGGTGAGAACCGTGCTGCACAGCACCCATTCTCCAGCAACAGAGGTCCTGCCACCGGTCCCGCAGCAGTTCCCGGACCAAGCTTCCAGGAGGAACCAGGAGACAAGGCAGAAGGTATCCTCGCCAGGAGAAGGAGGTAGAGACTGTATTGATTTCCCCCAGATAGCTGGGAAGACTACATCCTTTCCCCCAGAAGCCGGGAGGATCACTAATATCCCCTAGAAACGGGAAGATTCCTATTTCCCCTCACACCGGGAAGATTTCCAGCCTCACAGGTCCACGGGCATAGTTCCCAGAGGTTTGGACCTTAGGTAAATAGGCAGTTGATATAACCCCGGAGGGTGATTGATAATTATTGATAACTAACCAGAATTGTTAGTAAATACTTTGAAGCCTCTGTAATATTTGTAATCTCTTGCCATAGAGCAGAAAGTGTTTCAGCCCACCCTGCTGGGCAAATGGCACATTGACCCCAAGCGGAACTGAGCCGCGGGGAAAACTCTCTCTGTTAATAGTCTGTTAATAGTTGAATGCCAGTCATTGTAATACATTTCTTAATAAGCCGTTCATTGTGATATTAGCCCATAAGTTCTCTCATAACCGTGAATTGAATCATATTTAATATAGTGGTTAGGGGATGTTGAGAGTTAAGAATATTGAGTTTAATAAACATATATTTTTATATAACATTATCTCGCACCTATTGATTTCTCCCCTTTGCCACAAACGGGCGGAGGAGGCAGAAACTCCCTCCGCGACACCAACCCCTCAAAGCATCCACCCATCCATCTTCAGGGAGATGCTGCGGGAAACAGCGTCAAAGGCTTTACTAAATATTTACAAGACAGTATACTATGTTATGAACCGCACTATTGTCACTGCTCCATAATAGCTTTTGACAAACAACTCAGGAAAAAATGACCTACTGAATTTCTCAAGAACTGCGAAACAAATAGGGGGAAGCTTTAATGTGTTGTATGTTGCCCAATGGCAACTTGTGAACTATTCAAAAGCATCTAAACCTCGCTTCAAAGGGATTAGGTACCTAACACCGTCAGTAATGCCTTTCTGTATGTGGAAGGAGCAGTCAAGACTTTCACATAGACTTTTTTTTTCAATTTCATTAATGTCGTTTGAGAAACTGGGAACCAAGACACAATTTTATGCAATGCCTTTTTCTCCTTTTCTTGAAGATAAACTGTAGTTTCACAAAACTAGCCCCTATGTCATTAGCCACCTATCATTACTGTCAAGTATGACCCTCCCCTGAACATGACAACTATGCTTTTCTATTGGCTTTTACATTTCTCATCCTTGCTTCTTGTGTAGCAAAATCACTGTTGGCTGTCAGACTATACTTACTTTCTTTGCCAAATAAGGAGATCCACTAAAAGCCTACTGCAAAAACAGCAGAGAGGTGAAAATTTTGTAGTTAGAGAGAGAGATGCTGTATTTCACATTAAGAAGAATAATTAATGAGACAAATCTATGAGTACACAACATTGTTTCACTTGGGAATAAGCCACTTGAAGGTCAGCTACTGCACAGTGACCTCCGCATGTAGGCTTCCTGACCTATGGGAGGTGTGTGTAGGGGCTGCATCCCAGTACAGCTGGTTCACAGACAAGAAAAAATCTGTTGAAACCTTCACAAAGTGGCTTGGATGGCATATTTTTTGCTGCCCACCTTAAGGCAATGGGAGGCTCAGAAGTTAAAAAAAAATTCATTCCCAAAAGGATTGTCAGGCCCTGCAACAAGCTGCTTAGGGCAGTGGTGGGATCATCATCCCTGGAGGGATTTAAACATATGCAGATGTGGTGCCAAGGGACATGGTTCTGCACCAGACTCGGTAGTGTTAGGTTAATGGTTGGACTTGATGATCTCAAAGGTCTTTTCCAACCTCACCAATTCTATGATTCTATACTAAAGCACTTACAGACCACGTGTTGGACTTTCCTAAGTGTTTGCAGCCTACTAATCCTAACACAAAAACTGAAAAGATTTAGAATGAGAGCGTATCCAATATACTCACATCAACATATCACTGAAATTTCTTTTAAATGGGAAAATGTAATTGAAGTAACTACAATAAAATATATATATATAGTTTCAAGATACAGCAGATTTTTACATCTTAAAAGAGAAAATGTTTTTTGAACATTACTTTTTTTTTTTTTGCATGGCAAAATATGCAGGGTAGAATATGTAATGTACTTACGGTATCTTTCCAAGAGTTCTGGAAATAGAGCAACTTACAAATATAATAGAGCCCAAGCAATGACTGAAAAAAGAATGACAAGTAAGTTGCCATGACAACTTTGACATAGTAGCACTGTATAATTTTTTCAACTGTCTGCCTTACACACCAAAACTCTCTGTAAGAACAGATGATTAACTGTATCATACAAAGAAGACCATGCAGGTGAGGACCATGGCACCATCAGTCAACACCAACAAGAGTTTCCAATTTTATTTGGGATACATAGAATCATTTATATTTCAGCTGTAGATTTATGAATGGGGAAGATGATTGGGGTGCATGCATGGTTAGATGGCAGGTAGGCTGGGAGTATAGAATCATAGAATCATAGAATGGTTTAGGTTGGAAGGGACCTCAAGGATCATCCAGCTCCAACCCCCTGCCATAGGCAGGGACACCTCCCACTAGAGCAGCTTGCTCAAGGCCTCATCCAGCCTGGCCTTAAACACCTCCAGGGAGGAAGCATCCACAACCTCCCTGGGCAACC